>CM061529.1:55177575-55380075 GCA_030068015.2 Neoceratitis asiatica
TACTGGCACAAGTGATGAGACCGTGAGCAAGAAGAAAAGTGTGTTTCTGGAAATAAAAATACTATTCAAAAATTTCTTTCACAATATCCGCTTAGATTTTTTAATCATTGCACAACGCATGAGGTGTGTTTATTGTTTTATTTATTGAAATTATTTTTTTTAGGGGTACAGGGGATGGCGTGGACGAGACTTACATTAGAATTGGCTGATGATAACCGTGTTGGAAATTGAGAAACAGCATAATTTATAATCATGGTGGAATCATTACTACGTGTGGTCGGAAGACTCACCTCACTTTTACCGCAATTTTATTTCGATATTGTTTGTTCAAATAGTAGAATTTTCGAGAGTCATTTTTGACGACATTTTTCTTTTACAATAGCATGAATAATATATGAAAATTGTTTCAGCGGTTATACTGTATATATTTTAACGATTTTCGTAATTTGCTGGATTGCTAAATAAAGATCCCAAAATTTTGCCGGACTTCACTCATTGTTTATTTGTCCCTCAATAATTACAATTCTATTCACTATACTCAAACTAACATATATAGAAAGCTGTATTCGATTATTGCCACTTAAATTTCTAGAAAAGTCGTAAATAAGACACCGTTTTTCACTTCGAAAGCATTGAATAAATCGACCATCGATCATTATTCTAAACATGTTATAGTACTTCTTGAAATACTTTCCTTTCTAGAAATTAAAGTGGCAACCCACGTATTGTTGATAGAAACATACTCTGTTTGAGTTGATGCAAAAATTTTAGAATATCTTATAGCCTAAGATCGACTTCAAAGTCTTCCGAATCTTCGAAAGTTCTATTCCACAACCCTTTTCCCGTTTTCTTTTTCCGTTCTTTCTTCTTGTGACACTTTAAAAAAGTTACGTTTGACACTTGTCCACGTAGTACGATAAGTACGATAAAACCGCATTCGAATATTGCGATCAAAAACAAAGTATAAAGCGTGTTCAAAAGCTTTCGAGAACTTTTAAATATCACGGGATTGAAAAGTCCGCTTTTAACCTATGCAATCAAGGAACGAAAATATTCGGGGTTATTTGAGCGTTTCCAAGGTCATGAAGAGTCCTTAAGACGCTCCAGCACATCAACATTCAAAAAGTTAAAGAAATGGTTATAAACGTCCACCGAATCACTAGTACAGAAGTGGTTCAAAATGTCTTCATTAAAGGAAGGATTTCATGTGAATCAGCCTAACAGTACAGTATTCGGTCCGCATAGACTTTCACTATCAGTTGCGGTGGCGGATCCACGGGTGGGGTTTACGGGTCCGGACCACCCCCTTCGGAAGCAATGTAAATCTTAAATTCGAACGATTATTCTCCAAAAAAATTGAATATATTTTAGGATCCTCCCTTCTGGAAATTCTGGATCCGCCACTGATCAGTTGTAACAATTTTACCTACGAATTTAGGCTAAAAATGTATTGATTAAAGGAGTGAATGTGCTATTATTAATTAGTTAGCCTAAAAAGAAAGTATTAGGTCCTCATAGACTTCTAATATCATTTGAAATTCATTTGCCTGGAACTTATCATTCTTCAAAATTTTTCCTCTTTAATATTTTTTCAATTTAATAAACAAATGTTATAACGACTGATGTTAATTCAAAATCAAAAGACAGTGATATCTATGTAGATTTTCATATAGAAATCCTTCAACGGAGTAGTTTTAGTACCAGTTCCCTAGTTTTTTCAGTGAGTTATATTATCACTGCCATTAACACTGGCAATCTTTTCAAAGTTATGTGTTCGACGCTACTATCGATTTCACCTTTTTTTGATTCCACCATGGCACAACGTATATTTTACGGATTTTACTTTTTTTTTAATAATTTTCCAGCGATATATCTCTATTTTTATATTTTATGCCGTTAATGTCAAATATGAATGACAGATAAAAGAAGGCGACCAAGAATCACAGCATATTCTAGAGCACGTGAATCTGATTTGCAATTGGTGGGTACACAAGAGCAGAGACGGACATTGGTTGTTAGTGACACTCGATTTCTCTGATATTCAGTGTCAATATTTATTTGAAATTACGTTTTTGATATACCGAATTTCACACTCATAGATGCTTTCTTTGCGGATTTTTACCTAAAATTTCATATCTGAACGAATCGGTTGTATAGGGCTACATTATGAAGTCTTCCGATTTCGATGACTTTCAGTACCAATGTTTACTTTATTTAATTTATGTAGAATACCGAATTTCATATTCCTAAATGCTTTATTGAAGTATTTATGAACCAAAATCACATATCTGAGCAAATTGATTGTATGGGAGATATATCATAAGTCGACTGATCTGGCCGGTTCCAACAAATTATCAATACATTACAAAACAGGAAGGAATATGTGTACATAATACCAAATTTCGCAGACCCAGATGCCTTTTTAGCAGATTTTTTATATCCAAAACCTCATATCTGAAATAATCTGTTGTTTGGGAGCTATATGATATAGCCGTCCGATTTTAATGATTTCAAGTACCAATATGCAATTCGTAATATATGTGGATAATACTACAAATTTCATGCCCATAAATGCTTTTTTGATTGAGTTTTGACCAAAACCTCAAATCTGAAAATACGGTGTATCATATATATTCGTCCGATTTCTATGATTTTCAAAACTAATATACAATTCATTTTGTGTAGTATACTTTCACGTTTTTTCTTTGGTACTTTTTAGTCGGATTTATGACCCCAAATTTCAAATCTGAAAAATCGGTCGTATATATCTATCTGGCCGGTTGTGACAAATGATGGTCTAAACGTATAGATGCATTTTCCTAACAGGTTTTCTTGAGATATCTCAAAAATTAACCACACAGACGGACAGATGGACGGACAGTCAGACGAACATGGCTAAATAAACTCAGCTCATGATTCTGATACGATTGGTATAAATTTGGGTGGGTCTATCTCTTCTCCTTCTGGTACTTACATACTTCGAACCCAAGTGATTATAACTTCTCTTGTTCATAAAAGATATGCAAAATCTGTAAAAAAAAAAGTAAAACTCAACTTTGCGCGGCGGAGTTTTACATTTAGAAATCGCTAACCAAATTTTTCTCAAAATATCATAATGGTGATCATTCAAATCTGAAGGCCCTCTGCAGTCTTTTTTTTTTGTGTGGGTAACCTTCCAGTACTAGTTTAACGATCGTAACAAAGATCCAATGGGATAGATCAGATGAGAGATTTCAAGTGCAACTCAACCCACTTTTTCATCATACATATGGGGCCGCGGCTGTCTTTAGCACTTGCTCTTCTACATTGGGCCGCTCCAACAAAACTGCCAAGTACTTAGTGCTATGTTTGGGTTATTTTCTAGTGTTTTGAAATAACTTGTGAATAGAACCAGATCTTTTTTACCAATATTAACCTTAATTCCCACTGAATTTACCAAAATGTGTATTGTTCCAAGAGCCATAGGAGGGGTGATAACCAATATGTTAAAATGTTTATTGTTCCAAGAGCCATAGGAGGTTCCTTTGTGTATATCACGCGTTGATACTTCGAGTCCACATTGCTCGTTAACCTTCCTGCGACCTCGAGAGACGTTCATCCAGTTCCACAAGAGATGATTGACTCCTTTTGATACTGACCCATCTTGTTTGAAACCCGGTTTGTTCAAAACAGTTATTAAAACGTTTCAGTTATATCGAGGTAGATGCCCACAGCATATGGGTTGATTACACCTTCCACACGACATCATGAAACTTTGTGTCTGCTTGATTTGTACTAAATGTAGACGTTCCATGCTTTCGAGACTTTCGTAGATTTGTATCTGCAGTGTACAGTTACCTTCAGTTCCCGATAGAATAGCCGAGAAAATTCCACATAATCCCAGTGATTTATAATTCCAGAATGTAAGTATTTGTCAACTTAAATCATTTTGCAAATATTCTCGGCTTAATTAGCGTTCAAATAAACGCGGTAACATTCTTTAGTTAATTTCCTCATTTGAATATTTTGAAGATATTTTTTCTTCAAATATCTGAATTTAAAAACCTAAGCGTTAAACTGCACCTTCATACGCATAATAAAATAAAATTCAAATGGCTTCTTTAACGTCCAATAGCTATTAAAATAACAACAATGGATATTATCTCTTTTTGATTTTCCATCTACGCTTTATTGTCGTCATTTTAAATGTTGAAAGACAATTGTATTTCAGCAACAGGCGACAGCAAGCGGAGGAGGAAACGAGAATTAAACTTTATTTTTTATTTTTATTTTTGCTCACCAACGAAAGGTTAATCGAGGCAAAAGCGGGAGTGTGTAAGAAAAATGTTTTAACAGTAGTAAAGTAAGGGAAGATTATTTTCAGCAGAAAGTGCATTAAAGAGGAGAATAGAAAATAATGCTATTAATGTATTTAAAGCTTTAATGGATTTCGTAATCTGTTAAAACTTTCTAAACATAGAATTTCGGATATAATGTTTTACAAGATTTTAAAGGTCACACCACTCCGGCTTCAATGTTGTAAGGGTTATCCCCTTAGTGGTTTCGAAAGTGTATGGTTGTATTTTGACATCTGTCAAAATTAACTGTCAAACCAAACATGTGTTGTTTAGTTTAAAAGTCAGACTTTACGGAAATTAATAACTTAACAGCCGCACAATGCGTTAAATTTGTTGAAACCTACTACAAAAATGGTGATTCAAACTAGACCACGTTTCGTGCTTTAAGAGGAGATTATGGTGAAGATAAGCGTCCAACTTCTCAAGCAATTGGTAAAATTTTAAAGAAATTTGAAGAGACTGGATCGGTTACAAATATTGTAAGGCCTCTGCATCATCGTTGTTCCGTCCCAAATATCGCTGCTGCAAGTGAAAGTGTAGCCAAAGACCCGAATTTGTTTACTTCTCAACGTTATCAAGAGCTAGGACTTTCGTACCACACATTATGGCATATTTTGCACTCGGACTTACACCTATATATATATACATTTGGCGCTTTATAACCGCTGAAGCGATTTTTGGCCGAGCTCCTCCTCCAATTTGTGGTTTTGCGTCATTGATGTTTAGACCAACAAATGGAGGGACCTACAGTTTATTCTAAGCCGCCTCCGAACGGCTGATGGATTTTTATGAGGAGTTTCTTATTTCTTGTCAGAAATACACTCGGAGGGCTTGACATTTCCGCAATTATTTAAATTATTTTCTATAATTTTGGATCTTGCTTGAATCTGGGCTCGAACTCAGGCCTTCCGAATGGCAGAACGCAATGCTAACCACTCGGCTATCGCGGCCCCTGTAAGCTGAGTCGCTATGTTTTTGGCTGGTTAGGCTATATGTGACACTGGGGTTAGTTCAGCGTAAAGTGTTTAAAGTTCAGCTAAAGGAAAATATTTGAAACACATATGTATATCTGCATTTTGAGAGAGTTTTGAATTATACTATCATTGACAGCTCCATGTCGAGTGATTTCCTTATATAATTTAGGCGCAAACAGCTGAATCGGCTTTACCTAATAAAATCAAATCGTTTATGACATCTCCTTCTCTTATCGCCGTCAGTAGCGGCGGTACTAAACGGGGGTGACATTTCATTTACATGACGCCGTCATGTGATAGATCGTAACAGCTGAATCAGTTCGTTGTTGGCTAGTTGAGCCGTATACATAACTCATATTCAAGTTGAGTTGATTTGGTTTTGTGTTTTTCCGACAGGGTGAATACAAGATTTATATTGGAACGAATTTTCGTCATCCAAATCAAGCACTGAAGATGGCGGTTCGCCGAAACCGGTTTGTTACAAAACCAAAATTGACAAGGGATGACGAAAATTCGTTCCAATATAAATCTCATATTCAAGTTGTCTGATCGCAACACGTTGCTGTTCGATGTTATGTTGAAAGAATTGGTGTTTGTACAAATGTCAAGATTTTACCCTTCACCTTTTGATATATTTTTATCACCATCAATCGAGGAATATACTTAATTTATGATGAAGAAGCATTAAACCTCTGGAATCGATTTATTTAACATACCAGTGATGTACGAATGCGTACTAAAAGCTATCTATCTAAAAATCTTAGACAATTTGGTTCACTAACCTTACTTTGAATAACATAGTACCATACAGAAAGTTATAGCAGAACTCAAGCTAAATGTAAGCCTGATGCAAGCCACCTACTATTTTCCCAAGTTGAAAAAATTGGGCAGAAAGTGTGGCTATCGGCAACATTACTGATGGGTCTAAACGGGTAGTCACAGTAATACAGTTATTGGAGTGGTCGGCTTACCCCAATAACAAAGTTAGCTCAAAGACTACAACTCTGTCCTCTAAGCAGAAATGGTGGGCATTACTGAAGGCGGGTAATGGGCAATCACTTTAACAGCGGAATTTATTAGTTTTCTCGCGAGCCGCAATCAAGGTAATTCAATGTATCAACACAAATTCCAAAAATGTAAAAACATGAAAGGAGGCAATAAACAGATTATCACACGAAAACACATTGAATATCACTTGGGTCTTAGGAATGTAGAAGGTTGGTGGAAAAGGCGAATGAACTGACTCGCAATGCCACCTTCGGCTGATTCAGACCTTTCCACTCCTTTAGATGTTGTTTAAAACTGTAGGAGAACACTTAAAGTGCTAGAGCAATTACAACATTTGACGTATCACTGAATCATCTAAGAGTAGCGAGAATTGCAGACAATTCAAACTCTCTTGCTAGCACTTAGCAAAAGTGAACGTAGTATTCTTGTTGGTGTACCGATGGGGTATCTACCCCTCAGGTATTATCTCCAAAATCTAGGTAACGTAAAATTGACAAATTGCAAAGCCTGCACAAGTGGGAAAACGAAACGCTGGAGCATTAACTTTTTAACTCCTTGGACATTTGCCGATTGAGACATCAAATTTTCCACGGCGTGCCCTACTTCGGCCGTATAGAAAAGGGAGTGCAAGGGAGGTAGAAACTAAAATAACTGATTAAATCAAATGAACTATGCACAAAAGCATACAAGGAATAAGTAGGCGAACACAATGAGCTTACTCAATGGCTTCGGTGTGGCCGCGCGCGGTCAGGTAAGAATGCAAATAATTTAGTTCGTAATTTTCATTCATATTTTTTTTTTAGTTATGTATGTTTTACAAGCTATTTGAGAAGTGCAGAAAATTAATTTTCTTTAACAATCGGTTTACTCTTTTTTCCAAAAATTTTTTAAGTAATTTCTATGGTCGCCTAATGGAATGCTGGCAGTGCGAGAAAAATCCTTTTGTCATCTTTACAATAGGAATGTCAGACATGACACAAATAGCATTTGATTTTTCAAAATACACACACACACATACACATTTAAATTATTATATATATTGCAATCTACATATATACTAACATAAATTTTCAAAATAAAATTACTAGAACAATTTCGGCTCCTGTCATGTGCTCGCGTATTTGCATATACATACATATATATCAAAGAGAAGTGAAATAATTCCAGTCAACAGCTATTAACGACAACATTGGACAGAGAATCCATGCAAATTTAATTTCCTCACTATTGTTATTTTTCAGCCTCAGCAAGCGTCAGCCAAACAGGAATTATTTTCACATATTTGGGCAGCTATTTTCTATTCGATTCGATTGAGCATAAGCTCTAACGGTTACAAAACAAATTACACTAAATGTTTAAAAGAATGAATAAAGTATTGAAAATTGGAGAATGAAAATGATTACGGAAATAGATTGAAATTTTCAGCGAACAGAGCCAATGGTATTTATAAATACATTTATTTATAGCTCTCATGAATAAGAAATTGTATATTAACTTTGGTTCGAAGTATGTAAGTACCAGCAGGAGAAGAGGTAAATGTATACCCAAAGGATTAGCACACCACACTTATAAAAGGTGATCCATTTCGAGGTTCTCTACTTTAGTTAGAAAAAAACACAGAAAATTCAAGTTTAATGAGGAAAGTTTATTATCATGCGAAAGAACATTTTTTGGCTTTTATTTTTTAAAGATTATCTCTTTCAAATGGCCGCCGCTATGTCTCAGATGGCCTATCCGTTGAATTTAATTTTCGATGACTCGTTCAAGCATTTCGACTGTTAACTGGTGAATGACACGCGTGATATTTTGCTCCAAGGCCTGAATCGAAGCGGGATTGTCCGCATAGACTTTAGGCTTTACATATCCCCACAGGAAAAAGTTTAACGGTGTGATCTCACACAATTTTGGTGGCAAATCGACCGGTACAAAATGAAAAATTATCTGCTCACCGAAATGTTCTCTCAATAAATCCATTGATTGATGCAATATGTGAGAAGTGGCGCCGTCTTGTTGAAACCAAATGTCCCGGAGATCACGAGCTTCAATTTCAGGCATCAAATAGTCAGTTATCATAGCGCAATAACGGTCGCCATTGTTGGTTACATTCTCACCGGCATCATTTTTGAAGATTCGATTATTCGACCGGCCCGCAAACCACACCAAACCGTTGTTTTTTCTCAATGAAATGGCAGCTCTTGAATCTCTTCTGGTTGCTCCTCGTCCCAAATGCGGAAATTTTGCTTGTTTACATACCCATTGAGCCAGAATAGAACATAGAATATAGAACATTTCAAGAGCCCATAGAGTAAAGCGATGTCGCTCGGGAAGATCGAGCGGCTTCAGTTCTTGCACAAGCTATATTTTGTACGCGTCGAATCGACTCTCCGCGGTCTTCTTGTACACACTCAGCTAAGTCCGCTATATTTTCTTCCGCAATCTGAAAACATCAGCTAAATAGATGCTTAAAAGAGTTTCAGAGTGTTCTCTGGCGCAAAAGAAGGAAAATAAATTTCAAAAGTCATTTGAATCCTTGCCAGCGACTTCTGATACTAACAACTCTCTGTGGTGTACAGGTAAAAGTTTTAAAAGACCGGTGATTTATGACCCCCCGCTAAGAGCTGAGAATGTTAAGTGGGCTCGGGTATCTCAGTGGGAAAAGAGTATGTCATTTGCAACGTTCCTTTACAATGTCTTTCAAACTAATATTGGAACTAATTCTATTCTAAAATTTAAGGAAGATTCGAATGAAACTTTTTTTTAAATTTAGTTTAAAATCACTTAGGGAAATTATTACTAATGTCATTAAGAAAAAAAGCTCCTAAATATGACAGGATAACGGGTGATATGATAAAAGAGCTTCCACAGATGGCAATAAAACACATAATTTATATATATACTTAATAGCATATATTCCAAAACATTTGAAAAAATTTTATTGAAAAAGTATTACAACCGCTTTTCGTATTGAAGAGAGCCATGTCACCAATTCGGTTTTAAAGAAAAGCACAGCACAATGCAGCAGCGCTTCTAGATGTTGCTCAGGCATCTTATATATTTTGGATGGATGGACTATTATATAAGCTGAGATATAGATATATATTTGTCAATTGGGATTTGAACAGGTAGAACATATGTTGCTTCATCTATAATTAAGCTTAATCGACATAGGGCAACTTTTTTACGAGTTGTTATTCAATGCGTCGGCGCAAACTGAGCAGAATAGAACTTATCGCCTTGTTTAATAGCGTTCTCAACCAGATATTTTATTGCGGACTTAGATGCGATCAGCTCTGACCCAAATTAAGTATTAATCACCTCTACCAACTTTCTGCTGCTAATTAATGCGGCCTCTGTTTTGTGTGCAGCCAGTTGCAGTTTACTTGTTAATAGCCAATTTATAATCTTTTTTATTGATTCGTTGACCTTGTCTTCAACCTCGGATATAGTTATTGCCACTATGACCATGGCGATATCGTCGGCAAAACCCTTGGCTCTATATCTTCTATTTTTTCTTTTATATTTGGCGCTTTGTAACCGCTGAAGCGTTTTTTTTATCATTATTATTGTTATTATAAGCCACCTCCGAGCCGTCGATAGATTTTTATCATGTTAGAAATAAACTCGGAGAGTCTAACGTTCTGGGCTCGAACCTTGGCCTACCGAATGGTAACTATATTGTAGTACGCAATGCTAACCACCCGGCTATCGCGGCCGCCAAGCTGAGGGGTATGCTTCACGCAAATATTTATTCCGTACGTATTTTATTAGAATTTTTATTAGAATATTTCGAGTTAGGCAAACAGCCGAATTTTCAAACTATTCAAAAGCTTTGAATAATTTTCGCAGGTGATCGTTTTATCCTTTTCAAAGTAATCGTTGTGAATGACACCTCCTTCATCCCAAAAAAAAACTCTGATTATCACCTTTTTGACCAACAGACTAACCTTGACCTCCTTTGGTGCACGTTCACACAAAGAAACGAATTGTCTTGATTGTGCTTTGGCCTCTGGTGTAGTGTGGGGGATCAATGTTTCGTCTACGGTAGCGAAACGAAGCAAAAATTCGTTTGGATTGCAGTTGGTTGGTTACACGGTTATGCTTATGATCGTGCGTGATCCATCCCGGCACTCATCGCACCGATAGCCTTTTCATGGCCAAATTTTCATGTAAAATTTGATGTACTCGCTCAGTTGAGATGCCTACGGCCTCAATATGAATATCATTCTATGGATTTTATCGACAATTTCTGGCGTGACGATCTCTTTTGGACATCTGGTACGACCACAACGGAACTCAGTAAAGCACTTATTTACCATTGAAATTGATGGTACAGAGACCCCATAGTATTTATCAAGTACTTCATTTGTTTTGGTGATGGATTTTCTTAATGAGGCCAGAAAATTCATGAAATCATCTGCTTTCAATGGCTGTAAAACACAAACTAAATGGCGAAACGTGCTCAACATTTTTCAACAATCTATTATTCGATAAAAGTTGACGGGATCAGTGTTTTAGGCACAATTCAAAGGTTACAGTCTAAAACCTTAAGAGCATATGCAAGACTCATTGGTATGTAAAAATATTCGCAATTCACAATGAACTCGGAATTACCACCGTAAGAGAGGAGATGAAAAACTGCAAAAAAATACTCTTAAAGTAATCCAACCAGCCGAACTTTCTAGCTAAAAGTTGATTACAAAACAGAATTATGCCGGCGATTAAAAGGAAAGGACTTAAGTTTAAGCTGAGATTAAGGCTTTGCCGCTTTCAATCGTGTTACATAAGCACAATTTTCCGTCTACATGCTTCAGGATATTTATTATATTTTAGTATAGAAAAGCATATGGCTTGCATTATGTATAAGAATTAGCTTAAAATTTTTCAAAATATTGTTATTTTATGGAAAGAAAGATTCATTAAAATAATATTTAAAAAGAACCATGTTCATCTTTACTGTTAGTCAGACAACAATATGAGCTCAGGGTTCAATCACGGGAAACTTAAAAATCATGCTGAGCTCTAACATATACCTTCAGTAGATGACTGATTAGATTAGAATCGCGCTCGTTTTAGTCCCTGCTCATAGAGATATAGAGGAGAGCTGCAAGAAAGACGAACTTCCTTATCAAGGTTAAAGAACGCATTGGTATCCCTCTAACCAAGAGAAAACTGCTACTAAATGAATGTTTTCTCAGACAGCCTACGTTCAGGTGGGTACATAACTTAACCTGACACAATCGAAATCAATTTTTCGACCAAATTTGTTGGAACGGAAAAGATCGAATGGTTTATATTTTATGAAAATGGCTTCTATTCAAAAGTAATTTGAAATCTTACGCGGCGCCGCCTTATAGGATAACATGTAGAAAGGGTTCCCCAGAAGATGCCGTAAAAGCTGCAGCAATGAGTAAGAGAAAGAAAGGATATTCCACCTATTATGATATGGCGCTGCTCTAAGCAGATGTACGCTTCGGCATTTCGGAGTCGCTTTTACGGTTAGACTTTGTCATGTGGCAGAAACTAAAGTAAATTACCTAATAGTATTCATAAGGTATTTCAAGTGGATCGAAAAAATGCCAAATTTTGCGCGGTGTTGCGTGTCTGTCATTGCCACAATCCTATATACATACCTACCTAAATGCCCTAAGAATAAAAATAAATACCGTTAATTTTGCTAATTATGTAAACTACTACACAAAAATGCCAACATAAAACAGCGGGTTTTTTCAGCGTATTTGGTCAAATTTGAGAGGCACACCTTACATTAAAAAACAAACAAAAATTAATAAAAATCTATCCTTCTAGGTTACGTAGTACCGCCTGCCTACACGCGAGCATAAGCTTAGTGTGTAAATTTTTTTGTTTAGTCACTCTGAACGACGAAATTTCTTTAAAGATAACAAAAATATCTATAAATAAATAATAATAATACACCATATATCTACTTATATATATACATATGTTACATATGTATCCGGCATATGTAACATTTACATACATATATATAGTGGTTACCGAAATAATTTCGCACCACATCGAAAGCTAAAGCATTCTATTTACAAATTAAAGCCATACATTCATTTACTTTTTTATTTTTATTTTTTACATTTCACTTTAGTTTTTGTGATGCTTATCTTGCAATTTTTAGCATTTCACGCCACTTTTGTCACAACTCACTTGCTTCAATAATTGTTATTTTTTTTTTTATGAGTGTTTTTTCTTATTTCATTCGTTGTATATAGGCGTTGGTAATTTTTTTTTCTATTTTTTGTGTTACATCATAGCTTGATTGTTCGCTTTTGTTCTTTTTCTCCATTACTGTCCTTGCCCCAATTCGCTTTCCACACGCCACGTGGCCAATTAATCAACATTTTCGCACTGTCTTTCCGATTAATATCCGTTTCGCTCAAGTATTTTGGTACGGTTTTTTTTTTTTTTTGCTTTTGATGCGTGCAACTGCGTTCGGAACCGGTGAAATAAGTGAGTAAAAATAGAAGAAGGAAAAGAAACAGAAAGATTGATAAAGCACAGAAGTTGGCCAAAATAAAGCACAGAAGTTACAAAAAGGTTCCTACACCTTATCAGAGCTAAGTAAACTGACCCTGGATAATACCAGAAGCGCAGTCAGAATTGGAAATGACCTCTACGAGCCGTTCAATACTAAACGAGGTTTCAGATTCTTTATCATGCGATTTCTTCAGATTGATGCTAGAGTAAATAATATGAGCTGCAAAGCTCATATTGTGGTGGATCACATACAATCTTCCACAAGAGTATATAATTGTTGGCATATGACGATGATATTGATATCATTGGCCATAAAACCCGCACCGAAAATTCCGCTTTCTCCAAATATCTTCTGTCATCAAATAAACAGTCATCGCATTCGCGACTCGGCTGCCACATTACAGTTGACAATCATAACTTCTAAGTCGCAGATAACTTCGTCTATCTAGGAACCGGTATTAACAACACCAACAATGTCTGTGTTGAAATCCAACACCAGATCATTCCTGCAAAATGCTACCTTGAAATGAGTAGGTAATTGAAAAGTAAAGCCTTCTCTCGACGAACCTAACAAAACCTAACTCTAAAATTTGCTCATCACCTCACTTCCTCATATGTGTTGCCAACGTTTGAGCGCTGTCGACATCCGATGAGTCGGCTTTAGCTGTTTTCGAGAGAACATTTTTACGGAAGATTTATGGTCCTTTGAATACTGGCGACGGCGAATACCGCAGACGAGAGAACGATGAGCTGTACGAGTGATACAACGACATTGGCATAGTTCTGACAGCGGCTACACTGGGTAGCAAGACCTCCCAGTTCGTTGGAAAGATTAGGTGAACAATCAGAAGGACTTGGTTTCACTTGATATTTCCAATTGGCACCAAAAAGCGAAAGGAAGGAAGGAGTGACCCGCTATTGTTGATTCGGCTATAATAGCGTCAGCGGTGCTCACGCCAAAGAAGAATGAGAAGAAGGTGGATGTTCCCATATTAATTTGTTTAGTACAAAAAATATCACAATTTTCAGTTGTTTTGGGATTAGTTTTGTTTAAGTTCCAAGTTCAGACTGAACAAACTCCAGACACTACCATATCCTGGTAAATCAGAATCCAGATACAAACCAAATCAGATACAACACAATCCTGAAATTTTTATTTTATTTTTTGGACTACCACTTGACTTGTGGTAGCTCTTTTAGTTTTCGTGGTTTTATGAAGTCATTAGCAGAAGCCTTTTCTATAATCAACGTTTTTGTTTTGACTTAATCTCAGATGACGTGTTACTAACTTAGGTTTGAATACCTCGCTAAAGGTTTTTCCAAAAATACAAATAAAAATCTTCTTCATAGCGGGATCAAGCATAAGCTCTCTATCTGAGTGACCTCTCAATTTCTAATGGTGGCTTTTCGGCCTTTTAGAATTAATATCTTTGAGAAGTATTAGTCATCATAGTAAGCCATCACTTACTCTTCTTCTGATTTAATAAACTTTCTCAGTCTTTTTTCATTTGCTTTTACTTTTAGTTTAAATTAAAGGGATAGATGATTTTGAAGCCACTCTCGGTCAAAATTAGTAAAATCTTTAGAATTAATATTTACCACTCTTCGGTCTCTCCAGCTACAAAACATTTCAATGCCTTAAGTAATGTATTCTGATCTTCTAAACCAACTCTTTTCAAAACGGCCAAGCAAATGTCGAAAAACGGCACTTACTAGTTCTGCAAAACTACTACGTTCTTTCCTCTGGGCATCTTAAAGCGATCCAACATACCATAAAAAATATTCGAACAAAATTATATCTGAATTTTACTGATATTTATTTGATTTAAACTAACTCAATAGATTTAAATAAATTTCCTTACACTCTTCAGCTGATTTAAAATAAGCTCTTGGAGTCGCTTAAGCTTTGTTAAGATTTCAAGTCATAACATATTGTAAAACATCAAATTAGTTTTCGAAATTCTTAGTTTAATCTTCATTATTCCATTGCAGAATTCACCGCAGATTAGTGTCTGGCACCTCTTAGCACTGCCGTTTGTCAGCTTAACTTTCAAAGATCCCTTGATGAACCATGAATTGAAATCACAATGTTTTTTTAATATCAAAATAATTCCAATTAAAATTTTAAAACCTATTCGGCTCGATCCGATGATCTTCATAACAAGCATGCGTAGCTCAGCCACTTCGAAGTACCATTTTATGACAGGAATAAAGTTAATTTATTTCCTTTACGAATTATTTACATGAAATGGTATATTAATTATGGTCCGAAATATGTAAGTAACAGAAGTCTTTCGGTTTCTGAAATCCATCAAAAAGAGGATCTATGAATGTTAAAATTAATTTTCTACGCAATAAATTTAAAAAGATATTGATACTAAAAATCATCGAAATCGGAAGACTATGTCATATTGTCCCCTACAACCGGTTTTTCAAATATGAGTATCAATATTTAATACCCAAATGCCTAACAATAAATTTGATATGCTCATGAAAGGTATAAAGTTGAAACACCATCACCCATGTTGAGACCCAGCATTCATTATTGGATAATATTCGACCGAATAGTCCACTTCCAGTACGCAGTGAAGAAAATGTAACGGCCGTAGCTAAGAGTGCACACGAAGATCGTGGAGAGTCGATTCTGGGCCGTTCGCAGCAAATCGGACTAACGTATGAAACGATTTGGCGCATTTAACGTCGAGATCTTAAATTGAAAACGTGCAAAATACAGCTTATGCAAGAACTGAAACCGCTCGACCCTCCCATGCGATATCGCTTCGCTCTATGGGATCTTGAAAAGTTCCAAGAATATCCGACCTTTTCGAGCGATGAGGCTTATTTCTGACTCAATGCGTATGTAAACAAGCAAAATTGCCGCATTTGGGACGAAGAGCAACCAGAAGAGATTCAAGCGTTGCCATTCCATCCAGAAAAAACAACGGTTTTGTGTGGTTTGTGGTCCGCTGGAATCATCGATCCATATTTCTTCAAAATGATGCCGACGAGAACGTAACCGTCAATAGCGGCCGTTATCGCGTCACGATAACCGACTATTTGATGTCTGAAATTTATGCCCGTGATCTCCGCGATATTTGGTTTCAACAAGACGGCGCCATTCCCCACACATCGTTTCAATCAATGGATTCATTGAGAGAATACTTCGGTGAGCAGATAATTTCACGTTTTGGGCCGGTCGATTAACCACCAAGATCGTGCGATATCACACCGTTAGACTTTTTCCTGTGGGGATATGTAAAGTTTAAAGTCTATGCGAACAATCCCGCTTCGATTCAGGCCTTCGAGCAAAATATCAAGCGTGTCATTCGCCAGTTACCAGTCGAAATGCTTGAACGAGTCATCGAAAATTGGACTCAACGGATGGACCATCTGAGACGTAGTCGCATCCAACATTTGAAAGAGATAATCTTCAAAAAATAAATGCTAAAGAATGTTCTTTCGGATGATAGTAAACATTCAATATCAAATTTGAATTTTCTGCGTTTTTTTTATAGTAGGGAACCTCGAAATGGATCACCCTTTACATACATATGTATATATCGCTATATATTTAGCCATATGCACTAATGCAATTTAAGTTGCATTTATACGGAATGATTAACGTTACATTTAGAAATTTTTTGTTTTTGTACAATTTGTTTGCTGGTCACATTAAGATAAGCGCATTTGGAAACAAATGACCACCGATTAAATTTCGAGGACACAATGTCAATATGGTTAGAGTGCAACAACGAGGACATGGAGTGGATGGATGTTCGATTTTGTGTCGTTCAGTAAACACAGTGGAAAAAAAAAATTAAACAAAAAAAATAAAAGAAAAATCAAAACAACAAAATGCATGCAATGCAGTGTTTAATTTCCAAAAAGAATTATAAAAATCACCAAAAAAAAATTTAAAAATCATTACTTCATCTACTGCCACAGTACGTTTGTTACTACAATTGAATGTTGAGGTGTGTAGGTACAGTATGTAGCAAAAATTAAGCAGTTAAGTCTTGAGGGCATGAAATTTATATGAAAATTAATTTTTTCAATACTTTTCTCAAAAATTTGAACTTTTATTTTACTCTCTAGGAATCTGTGGGTGTGGTGAATCACAGCCAAAATAAAAAGCACTAACTGGAAGCAATAGGAAATTCACTCGTTGCTCTTCACAAAGCAGCTTCGCGCGAAGACCGATTGACAATCGATTATGCGTTGGAAAACATTGCTTCGCAATCTTCTGAAAGAATGACAGTTTCATGTAAATTTCCTGCCAAAACTTTGGCGTATAGCTCAATAAGCAAGGAAAAAATAATCATAATACACTATATAGTCTGGCGCTTTATACGAAAAAAAGACACTTTCGGTCTACCTTAAAAGGAGTTGGATGGCACAGAAATAGACTAATCATAAATGACTGATGGGGTAGGTACCCAAATCTATTTCGCTGAGTTGGACCTCAGACCTTGACTGAGTAGGCAATTGAAAAGTAAAGTCCTCTCTCGAAGAACCAAAACCAAACTCTACAAGTCGCTCATCATTCCCGTCCAGACATATGGTGCAGAAACCTTGACGATGTCGACAGCCGATGTGTCTACTTTAGGAGTTTTCGAGAGAAAAGTTTTGCGAAAGATTAATGGTCTTTGCGCGTTGGCAACGGCGAATACCGCAGGCGATGGAACGATGGTCTCTACGAGCTATACGCCGACATTGACATAGTCCAGCGAATCAAGAGGCAGCGGCTACGCTGGCTCTGTCATGTCGTCCGAATGGATGAAAGCGCTCCAGCTTTGAAAGTATTCGATGGAGAGGAATAGCAAGACCACTACTTCGTTGGAAGGATCAGGTGGAAAACGATTTGGTAGCACTTGGTAACTGGCGCCAAACAGCATAGAGAAAAAACGAGTATTGCGCTATTGTTGATGAGGCTATAATCGCGTAAGCGGTGCCTACGCCAAAGAAGAAGAAGAAGGTACAAGGCAATATTTTTCAGGTAGATGAAAGATCTGTAAAATCGTCAAAATTTTGCAAAGGCAGCGACTGACGAACATAGCCAATTCTTGATTTGCTGACGTAGCATGCATGTAGAGCACCTCATTTGCATTTACACCATCTTATCGAGAACATGACTTAACGATCCAACTCTCTCTTAAGCTTCAAAAAAAGCTTTGACGTTCTATATATCAACTACTATATCTCTAATTAGATCGGACACTAAAAAAGATCAACACGCCCAGGCAAGGCGTAGCAGCCAGCCGTTGTAACCTAACCCTGATATTGTTCGCGAAATCTGCTTAGATGTAAATACATATTTGATTTTGAATGATTTTTCTTTGCTGTTAGATTTCGGGGCTAAAATTCGGATCCTTTCAGTTTGCCGCCTACTTTGACATAAGCATTTAAGATCAGTGAAGCCTCTCTCATCAGGCCGACAGTATAAAGCATTTCGCAACAATTTCAGGAGTTTGAAAGCTTCAGGCTACAATGTTATTATTCGGAGATATTTACAAAGCTATCGTAATTCCTATCACCTGCATGGAATTTTTGCACAGGCACGGTTTTGATCTCATCCAACAGGATATGCGGTCCATAATGTTTCGCATCAGTGAAGAGCTTAATCTGCCTTATTGGCGAAGAGTAGATGTGCTCTTGTCCAATACATCATGTTCCAAGTGACTTACTCAGGGTAAAACCATTATCGTGGTCGCATTAAGCGAATATTTAGCAGTACACGCTACCATGTAGAATGTCTGGCCCATAATCGTGGCCAGATCAACATCTAAAATATGGAAGACATTTTTTTCTCATTTCTGTAGCTCCTCGGGAGGTGTTGACTTACAGAAAAAAGCGTCATAGGAAAAACATCAAGAACTTCAACACAAATTAGAGGGGGAGCTAGCCCGAAAATCGCTTCGACTGTTCAGCTAGATATACCGTTCTTCTAAAAGGTTTTCCAATAAGGATGATATGATTTCTAAATGTCGTTTTGGCGACTTTTAATATGCCATGATCTGTCTTTTTTTCATTTCATTCAGGATGTTTGCAATTTCATCAGGGCAAGATATACACAAGAATGAAATTGCTGATTTTGCCTGGGAACAACTTGAAAACGATAACGATTTTTTTTTAAGAAAATCATCTTCTCCGATGAGGCACACTTTTATCTGATTGCTGCGGTAAATAAACAAAACTGTCCATTCTGGTGCGAAAAAATCCAAAAGTTATTCATGAACAACCGTTAAATTCACCAAAATTGACAGTTTGGTGTGGTTTTTGGTCAGGTGGAATCATCGGTTCGCACTTTTTTCGAAATAAAGCTGGTAGCACGTTACTGTCAATGGAGAGTGGTATAGATCGATAGATCGATAACCAACTTTTTATGGCCACAATTGGAAGAAGTTGATCTTAACAACATCTGCTTCCAACAAGACAGGGCTACGTTTCACACAGTACGTGCAACAACCGAATTATTGGGATAAAGGTTTGGAGATTAGATTATTTCAAGAAATTGTGACATTGAATGTCCTCCAAGGAGTTGTGATTTAACACCATTAGACTACTTCGTGTGGGGTTATTTGAAGTCACTGGTCTTTAGCAATAAGCCAGACTCTCTTCAAGCTTCAAAAGTCAATATTGAACATGCTATTCATGACATACGATTTGATTTAGTGTAAAAAGTGCTCAAAAATTGGGCTCATTGAACTCGCTCCTGCAAGAGAAGTCGTGGTGGCCATTTGAATGATGTTATATCCAGAACTTAATTATATCGAAAAAAATTCAATTTCTCACCCCTGGTGTTACATTGCGACTAATTCGCAGATCGCAAAAACTTCGATATCAGTTCTAGAATATTTCATAAAGCGTCTGAGGCTACTTCAAAAACATTTATCGAAACTTTTCCTGGAACACTGGGAGATGAGATGAAATTCATATATATTTTTTGGCAGGACACTTGTGATAGAATATTTTTCTTTAAAAGTGTAAAGATTCTGTGGTTAAAATAATAGTTGAAAATCACGGTCGTTATTAAGGTTCAAAATTTTTGTTGCAAATATTTTAATTTGAGTTATGGTGCTACGAGTATCTTCCGATTTGTTTCGTATCAGATATTTATATTTCCAACCTTGAGACGAAAACATTTATATAAAAATAACTTTTTAGAAGTCTAATCGGTACTTATATCCACGGACTCTGTGTTTTTACCTCTCCTTTGGACTTTCGCGGTCAAAATATTGCTAATGAGGATGAAAGATGGAGCAGTCACACTTATAGCCTACTCGAACGGCATATCAGTCATTGTGAGTGGTAAGTGTTTGGCGACTTTCGTATCCCTGGCGTATCAAGTACTTGGAACTATAAACTAATTTTACTTAAACTATGGCTATTTCAATGGGACTTAAGATTGACACTGATAAAATAGATTAGGTACTCTTCACAAGGAAATATAAAATACCAGCATAGTCCATTGCCGAACCCTATCACTCAATATAGTGGATCGAGTGAAAAGAGTATCAGTAGCACTATATACTTTAAAGGTAACAGATGATCCATTTCCAGGTCCCTACTTTAAAAAAAAAACACAGGAAATTCCAATTTTAATGGGAAATGTTTATTATCATTCGAAGGAACATTCTTTAGCATTTATTTTTTGAAGAGTATCTTTTTCACTGGCCCACAAACCACACCAAACCGTTTTTTTTTTTTTTTTTTTTTTTTTGTATGAAAGAGATTAGGGGGCTCTGCGTCCAAAATTCGGCAATTTTGCTTGTTTACATACCCATTGAGCCAGCGAAGCGATATCGCTTGGGAAGGTCGAGCGGCTATAGTTCATGCCCAAGCTGTATTTCAATTTAAGATCTCGACGAAAAATGCGCCAAGTCCTCCCATACGTCAGTCTGAGTTGCTACGAACGGCGCCGAATTGACTCTCCACGCGCTCTTCGTGTACACTCTCAGCTACGGCCACTATGTTTTCTTCATTGCGTACTGACCGTGGTCTATTCGGTCGAATATTCGGTATATATTCTCTAATAATAAATGCTGGTTCTCAATGTGGGTGATGGTATTGCGAATAGTATGCTCAGTAGGCCGATTATGTTGACCATAAGCGTTGCAGAACGTGAATTTTCGTAATAAAGTTAAATGATTTGTTAGCTTTGTTCAGGCGTAAGTCTTTCCATGATGAAATGCCAAACAACAGTGAACAAAAACAACATAACAGCTTAACACGACTCACTCGTGATCTGTCATAAAAGAGGCTATTGAAAAAAGTGCCTCTGTTTGGATCACCCTTTACTTACTTTTAAAAGTATGTTTGTTTGCTTCGCGTCTTGCTCACCTGCTCTCTCGCATTGGATCTTCATTGCGTTCGTAAAGCCAATTCTTTTCTATGACACTCTGGAATGGTGGATTTCAAAAATGGTATATCTGAATAGGCTGAAGAGAGGATATTCAGACGTTCAGAAATCAGTACCACCGTGACGCTGAAGATAACACAATCTACAGCAATTCATGATATTGATCATGTACTGTGAGTGCCAAGCGTTCGTTAGGCGGTGACTATGCACACTGCACTACCTTCAATCAGCAATTGGCAAAGGTTTGAAATGACTATTTCGATTTTTAAAGCAATGCTCCTCAAACTAGAGACATAATAAGGAGTGCGTCAGTACATTTCAGTACAGCTTTGGTCCTTTGTAGTGTATCTGTTAACATCGTAGAAGTAGTATCATCTAAGTGAGACTTACTGGAGGCCACCCGTTCCACCTAACATATACTGATGTGCTCACAATTGAGTACAACGCCTACTATATATTTATTTTAGGTGTTTTTTTTTAAATTCATATAATTAATTATTTTTTATCCCCAAGAAAAAGGAGGCGAAAACGAATGTTTCTAACATTACTGTAAGGATTTTTATGCAAAAAACTATCTGAAATAAAACCATTCAAGAAAATTGAGTTTAGCAATTTTTTATGTTAATCATTACATACATACGATACGTACAAACATTCACTTACCTGCTGAACCCAAGCCTTTGTGACACTGATTTCTCACATTTCGTTTATGACCGCAAATCAAGTATGGATCATAGCGTTTTTATGAACTTACAAAGCGAACCACCGTTAAATGCGTAGAAACAAGCATCGTGTGTAGTACGTATGTATATAAAGGGTGTTTTTTATAGAGGTGTAGAGCTTTAAGTTGGCATTACTTTTCCAGATGGCGACCGATTTAACAGCTGTCAAGTGATTTATTCTCAACTTGGTTTGGCAATTCATCATGAATAGACTCACGCCGAACAACGCTTGCAAATAGTGCAATTTTATTTCGAAAATATTGGTTCTGTGCGGAAAACGTATCGCGCACTACGTCCATTTTAGCGATGTTTAGCGATGAAGCGCACTGCTGGTTGAATGGCTACGTCAACAAACAAAACTGCCGCATTTGGAGTGAAGGTAATCCTCAAGTGTATGTTTAAACACCGATACATCCAGAAAAACTGACTGTTTGGTGCGCTTTATGGGCTGGTGGAATCATTGGTCCGTACTTTTTCAAAAACGATGGTGGCCAGAACGTTACAGTCAATGGTGATCGGTATAGAGCCATGATTACTAACTTTTTCATTCCTCAATTGAATAACCATGATGGCCAGGAGATGTGGTTTCAACAAGACGGCGCAACATGTCACACAGCTCGTGCCACAATAGATTTATTGAATGACACGTTTGGTGACCGCCTAATTTCACGTTTTGGACCTGTGAATTGGCCTCCAAGATCTTGTGATTTAACACCGCTAGACTACTTTCTGTGGGGCTATGTAAAGTCATTGGTCTATGCGGATAAGCCACAAACGCTTGACCATTTGGAAGACAACATTCGCCGTGTTATTGCCGATATACGGCCACAAATGTTGGAAAAAGTCATCGAATATTGGACGTCCAGATTGGACTACATCCGCGCCAGCCGTGGCGGTCGTATGCCAGAAATCATATTTAAAATGTAATGCCACAAGATTATCTTTCGGATAAATAAAATTCATGTCAATCGAATAATCCATCGTTGTTTTATTGCAACTTAAAGTTCTATACCTCTATAAAAAACACCCTTTACATAAATATTTGTTGTAACATAAATGCAAACATACATTGTGGTGCATGACTCGCTTGCGAGCTGTCTGTTGTTGCTATTAATGGTAAATAGAGGCATACACATATATACATATATATGTACAACAAGCATACTTGCATACGCATGATTTTAAGCAGAGAGAACGTAAATTAATTCGTATAAAAATGAATGCAGCCATAAACGCATTATACGTACAAACGTACTCGTATATATGTATGTACAAGTAGATGGAAGGCCGGCAGGCAGGGTGTATATATGTATGTGTGTATAGGCATGTTACCAGCACTATGCGGCATTGAAGTGGAAGCGCAACAATTTCATAGCACTTAATTGGACATTAATGTGGCAATAAGTACAACAACGGGTACAACAACAATCGAAACTAAAGCAAGGACAACCGAAGGAGAAGCTTCATATCAGCAACCAATGTGTCGAAATGTCCTTTAATCAAACTAAGTATGAATGTGTGTACAAACACATACATATATGTATATCTAATAGACAGTATATACATATTTACAGGGAAATGTATACATAAATATAACCAAATACAAGTAGCGCAAGTAGCCAGCTTGTAGAGTAAGCAACTAGTTATGCACTACTTTTCAACTAGTTTAACTTTCATCAATTCCAGTCATTGGTGGTGCTAATTTTAACGTGACGTTGTTCCATGAATCTACAAATGTACAACTATGCATCAGTCGCATACTAGTTAAATGCGGGAGTAGTTTGATAAGTCTGTGATTTTTTGAAAAAAAAAAATATTTTTTTTTGGGAAAAACGCGATTTATTTCTCAACATAGTCTATTTTAGCTCCATACATTTAGTCCTCCAGTGTTTTTCCAATTTTTTTTATTCCTTCACAATAATTTAAAGGCACTCAAAAAAGGCGTTTGTTACTGGGATTACCTCTTCATTGAACTGGAATCTCTTACCGCCCAGCCATTTTTTCAGGTTTGGAGACAAGAAATAGTCGCAGGGAGTTGAAATTGAATTAAAAATTAGTTTTGGTTGCGGTTGAGCATCGCCAAACTCTCCTTTGAAGTTGTAACACGATTGCACTTATGATCGTGTGTGAGCAATCGCGACACTCGTCGCGCAGATAGGCTTTTCATGTTCAAATATTCATGTAAAATGTGCTGTACCTGCTCAGTTTAGGTGACTACTACCTCGATCACCTCGAGCATTTTTATTCTCCGATCGTTCAGTATCATACCGTAGATTCTATTGAAGATTTCTGGCTTGACGATCTATTTCGTGCGACCTGTCATCACTTGTACTGGTACGACCTCAACCGAACTCAGTTAAGCACTTCTTAACCATTGAAATTGATGGTACAGAGTGTCCATAGTATTTATGAAGTCTTTCCCTGGTTTCCGTGTTGGTTTTTTACTCAAAATATAATGCTTTATCAGCACACGAAACCCACTTGTTCAACACATTTTCGATTGTGCGGCTCTCTATGGATGCAATGACGATTTCAATTTCATGTATCAAGTCGTGAATTGCCTCTGGGTGATTGGCGTAGCACTTAACGGCTTCTAACAAAAGTAGGTCCAACGGAGTCAATTTGTAGCTGCAAGGCGGGCTGTCGACATCGATGTTTCTGCTAATAATGCGATTTTCGACCAAAATGAGTATAGATCGATTGCAACGTTGGATGGTTGTGTGGCACGTTACGCCGTTCTCACTATGACCATGTCTCTCTCTCTCTCTTCTACATTTCATTTCTAGGATCAATTCTACTTTACAACCCTTTTTAAACGAGGCCTTTATACAAAATCCTTTGCAAAATCCTGCGCGAAATTTTTGGTTCCCGCGAACGTTGTCGAGTTGAGGTTTACGTACTTCGAGCACACTTTGAGCTACAGCAGCAATATTTCCCCCGAAGGCACTGAACGAGACGAGCATACGGATTATTTTGTCCGATAATGAACCTGTTTGGTGAACTCTTTGCACAAATTGATCTACAAAATGCTTGGAAGGCGAGTTTCTTCGCCCGAATTTCGTGCAGTTCCTATTGAAGACTCACTATTTTGGAAGTAAGTATTCAATATTACCCAATTTTCTTTAAACGTAAACTTACCCACTTCGTAAACCACAATCCTTCCTCTGCTTATTTGACATGTTGCAAATGTCATTGAAGACGACGAAGTTCGAAAAGCAAAGGGTAGAACGCACACCTTTTATTTGAAATGGAAAGTTAACTATTTAACATCTTTCAAATACAAGCTTACAACTAGAACATTTACATACCAGTTTAGTTTTTCACTGCAGGACATGTAATAGCCTTGTTGACAATCATACATATTCGCCGATGATGACAGACAAAAATAATAATGGTAAGCATATGTAAAAACTTAAGAAGATAGAAGGATTTTGGGAATGCATTGAGTTATATTGAACAAACCAAAAGAATGTGTAGAGACATAAGGACTTTTAATAGTGTATCTTCTTCGGGAGTCCTTTATTGTTAGAAGCTCGTGATACTCATTGGGGTGGAATAAGTAATTGATGTAAGCTTGTGAGGACATTAAGCTAGAGTTTTCCATAATATTGTGATGGTTGTAGAAAAACTTCCAAATAACTTCGTTGACCATCAAATAAGTTTAAAAGTCCTCATACTCCCTTAGGTTCGACGCTTTCAAGAAATCAATTTCACGCAGCTTTGCTATAGCGTAAGCAGCTCCAATTATGTCTATGAACTACACACTAATATATACTACAATAGATACACATAAATGAATTTTATTATATTCTGTTATCACCATTACAGTTTTTATTAATGCTTATGATGTAACAACATATACACAGACATGCGAAAGTACATAACATATGTTGTATGTGTAAATATACTAGTACATGCCAAAGCGCTGTCGAAGGAAGAGGGTATGCGAAAATAATGTAGTTCTATTATGTCGTTAAAATCGTTGATAAAAACTTCTTAGCATCTTTGCTTTTACGCCTTTTTCTTCGGCAATCATTGAGGCAGTCTCGTGCTTACGTACAAATTGCAGTGACATGAAGTTAGCTCAGTAGTTTTTCAACCTTTTATACCTTTTATGTACATTAAATTATTATCTTTGGTCCGTAATAAAGGGTGATCCAAATAGAGGTATGTTTTTCAATAGCCTTTTTTTGACAGATCGCGCGTGAGTCAAGCTGTAATGTTATTTTTTTTTTTCAGTATTGTTTGGCGTTTCATCATGGACAGACTTACGCCTGAACAACGATTACAAATCATTCAACTTTATTACGAAAATCCATCTCACCCATCTTGAAACCTAGCGTTCATTAGTGGATAAATTTCGACCGAATAGACCACGTCCAGCGCGCAGTGAAGATAATATAGCGGCCGTAGCTGAGAGTGTACACGAAAACCGTAGAGAGTCGATACGGCGCCGTTCGCAGCAATTCGCAGTGACGTATGGAACGACTTGGCGCATTTTACGTCGAGATCTTCAATTGAAAGCATACAAAATATAGCTTGTGCAAAAACTGAAGCAGCTCGACCCCAAGCGACATCGCTTCGCTCTATGGGCTCTTGAAAAGTTCCAAGAAGATCCGACGTGGACCGGTGGAATTATATTTCTTCAAAAATGATGCCGATGAGAATGTAACCGTCAATGGCGACCGTTATCGCGCCATGATAACCGCCGACTATTTGATGCCTGAAATTGAAGCTCGTGATCTCCACGACATTTGGTTTCAACAAGACGGCGCCACTTCACACACATCACATCAACCAATGGATTTATTGAGAAAACACTTCGGTGAGCAGATAATTTCACATTTTGGGCCGGTCGATGGGCAACCAAGATCGTGCGATATCACACCGTTAGACTTTTTCCTGTGAGGATATGTAAAGTCGAAAGTCTATGGGGACAATCCCGCTTCGATTCAGGCTTTGGAGCAAAAAATCACGCGTGTCATTCACCAGTTACCAGTCGAAATGCTCGAACGAGTCATCGAAAATTGGGCTCAATGGATGGACCATCTGAGACATAGCGGCGGCCAACATTTGAAAGAGATAATCTTCAAAAAGTAAATGCCAAAGAATGTTCTTTCGAATGATAATAAACCTTCCCCATTAGATTTGAATTTCCTGTGTTTTTTTTTTCTTAAAAAAAAAAGTAGGAAACTTTGAAATTGATCACCCGTTAGTTATATTAGTAGTTTTTCATCTTTTTATACCTTTCATGTACATTAAATTATTATCTTTGATCCGAAGTATATAAGTACCAGAAAGAGTAGAGATAGACACACCATAAATTATACCTATCGTAATGCGACAAGCTGAGTTGTTTTAGCTATGTCCGTCTGTCCGCTGTTTTTTTTTTTTTTTTTGAGATATTTCACGAAACTTAACCTATAAGTGGGTGTATTTTTGTAATGTATTTATTATTTGACAAAACTGGGCGGATCGGTGGACTATATCATAAAGCTACCATACAACCTATTCGTTCAGACATATAAATGGTGTGAAATGAATATTGACACTTAGATTCATCGGAATCACATTCTGCATGTTCATGAAAGGTATAAAAACTTCGGCATGACCGAAGACAGCACTTCTTTCTTATTCTTAATTGGCGTAACCTCAGCAGTGGTGTGTCAACAATGTTGCGTAAGTAGTATTTGTTTTTCGCGGTTTGTCGCCCACCGGAAACACCAAGCTAAATCCTGATCCCTCTAAAGGAGTTTAGTTTTCCCTCTAACTGCTTCCAGCAACGGGTGCTACATTGAATACTTTCAAAGCTGGTGTGCTTCGACGTAATATAGTCAACGTCGCCACTAGCATGGATTCAAACATAATATCAAAGAGGATGTTCTATCGAAACCCGTTTCAAAGTCGACGAAAATTTGATTGATTCTCATTTGCCTTTTCCAAGACATGGCGTACGAGATGTGTTCAAAGGAGAGGATGAAGGCTTTGCTTACTGTTTTCTTTGATTGAAGGCTTTGCTCACTGTTTTCTTTGTAAAAAGGTCGTACAATCAATAATGAATACTACAAGGAAGTTATGCAACGTTTGCGTGAAGCAATACGGCTCAAACGATCGGAATTGTGGAAAAACAAATCATAGATTCTGCATCTCGATGATGCACCAGCTAACACATCAATGCTTATTCGTGATTTTTTGGCCAAAAACAAAACCGTAATCATGCCTCAACCACCATTCCAAAAACTAAAGAAACCAATGAAAGGAAAGCGTTTTGCCATAATTGAAGAGATCAAGTCAGAATCGAAGAAAGATCTGATGTCCATACCGAAAAGCGCATTTGAGAAGTGCTACGAGGACTGGAAAAAGCGTTGGCACAAGTGTATTATATCCGAGGGGGACTACTTTGAAGGGGACAAAATAAGTACTTTTCAATAAAAAATTAAAAATTCACCTTTGAACACATTTCGTAACTTGAAAAACCTCTTCTTCTGAATTCGTTGCAATCGATCAACTGTGTCATATTCTTCAAAGGATCCAATGCTTGGACCTTTTCTCCGCTGCTATATTTCCTTAGATTAGAAGGTGAGCTCTTGGATTTCACCGCCTTGTTATATTTCAAACTGAGAATCCCTAAACAAACTTACTCATGGTCGGGTAATGGCATATCTATAACATTGTCACTGATTTGGAGTTTGGGGTTCTCATCTCTTTTGTCTTCTTCACCACTGCACTTAAGCAGGCTGGGGATGTGTTTCATGAACAGCAAGAATAAATCGAATATTTCTACATCAGCCGCTTTTAATGGTATATCGGCTCACTCTAATTCAAATTTTGTTACTGATGAAGATCAGACAAATTTTTATATATGATGAGTATCGAAATAGGGAATCTATATTCAACTCAGTTTTAGTTAGACTCCCTAGTACTAATGGATAATGATATTATTGAGGATGTGAAAGACTTAAAAAGTTTCAAGAAATTTTCAATAAGATTTTACGGTTGGAATATTTGTTGAAAATTCGAAAATGATATCAGCTACCTTAATATTTTAACCAGGAAGCAAAAACAGAGGTGGGTAATTGTATGGGACATTTCTGTCCATATAGCCTTTCTCTTTATGCCATAAGTGTACTCCAGACTTGAAACTTGCATTGAATTGAATGAATTTCCGAACTCATTGTTGTAGGATGTTCAGTCGTTTTCTAACCACTGCAGCATGGCATTCATCTTCTTGCCAAATCTTCTTCCAAAATAGCTGTAGTATGTGGGGAGCTCGAAATTTCAAACCACAATTCCCTTATACCGGGTTGATGGCAAATGGCTTCAGAGAAAACTGCTTAGCTGGCTGCTGTGATGACAACTTTCCGATGTCAAATTTCCTTGGGTTTGTTGACTCGCGTTTTTCGCTGCACAGAGGCAAGTGCGTATCTAAACTGTGTCTTCCGTCTGTCACAACATGTTCGATCTGGTTTCGTGTCCTTCGATTCAGTGGTAACCAAGCTTATGAATTTTTTGTGCTGAAATCTAGTATTACAGATAACAGGAGACTAACGGACTAAAATGTTTGGGGAAGTTTCGTCATGGAGGTTGAATTTCCCTACAGATGCACTAAAGATGCCTTCTTTGCCTACATTGTTGTTGTAATCGACTATCACGAATTTTACATTGTTGCTCGAAGAAGGTACTTTCGATAACATCACCCTCACCCTTCTCTTCCGTCGGGGCATATGCGCAATCCAACAATCTATTGAAGAACTTGACTTTGATACGGATTTTGGCAAGTCGTTCATCCACCGGGGTGAATTTCAGGGCACTGTGATGAAGTCTCTCTCCCACCACGAATCTAAATACCAAAATTTGCAATCCATTATAAAGTAAATATGACGCTGTGGTAGAAAATTTCACAAGAACCCGCCTTTACCGCTCATTTCGTCTGAATTTAAGCTTTCCTTACGCGTTTAATATTTTATAAAATTTATCATGCATACCAAATTGAGTGATTTTACACCTTTTTTTCTTATTTACATACATACATATATATTGTCGCCATTACGCATGCAAGTATATATGTTTGCGTGTCATTTATATGAGCTTATGCGAGCTAATGGAACGTTGTCTCATAAATTTATCCATGATATTGGTAAAGCATATGAACTGGTGAAGAATAAATAGACTCATATTCGTGTCGTGCATATGCATGTATGTGAAGGTATGCAGAAAAATTTTATGAAAACATTTATGGTAGTCACAAAAATATATTCACTAAGTGCGAGCTTTAAAAAAATATTCCACCCAAAGGTGAGATTATTGATAAACGAGTATATGGGGATTTGTGTACACAATTTATGTGTGTGTATGTATGTACAGGTATATAGCTTTGGTTTATTTTCTCGTTATTTGTTATTTTTTATAGCATTTGCATATTCAGGTACGAAGCAAAAATGCCTTCCAGCTCAAATTAATATACATATAAACATACATGCATATGTAATTACCCAATAAACACTTGCGGCAAGTTCATTTCTGCTGATGATAATACCGCAGGAAAATATCGTGAAAATAAAACAAAAAAATTTGCACTCGCATGTATTTGAAAGTTTTCTTATTTGTTTCTGATTGGAAAATCAAAATTAATTAGCTGAGCTGTCAATATGAAAGCTTGTATGTAAGGCAATTTTTATTTAATTATTTTTTGGAAATTTTGTTGATTGCATTATTTGGGTTATATCTATGTTCATATGTATGCATGTATATAGAATATATATATAAGCGTATGTATTCTTTGTATGCCTGCCACATATTCTCACTGTCATTATGAGTTTTATGATTTTTGTGATTTATGTTGCGGTAAAAGTATTGTTCAACGTTTTCCATATATATATATTTTTTTTTACACACACACATTATAACTGAAATCGATGTCAATAATTGACAATAACTGTACACACAATTCATGTATGAAGTTATATTTAATTGAAAGTATCTGACAGCGCGTAAGACGGACAGTAAGTAAGTAATTTATTTCACAGTAACTGGTAACTGGCAAAAAAAAAGACAATTCTTTTCATAAATATATGTTTTTTAAATCATTTTTAATGCTTGTACAATTTGTAGAACTGTTTGTGACAGTTTAATTTATTTTATATATGTATACAGACATTCCATTTTCATCAAAAAATGCTGTTTTTCTGCGTAATAGTCTGCATGCATGGTTCAATTTTTATGCTGAAACTGACAGAAATTGAGCCGATACATTTTTAGGCCTTCAATTCGTGGAAGATTGAATATTATCCTTTATTATTTTTCAGGTGCCCTTTTTTTGAGCAATTTGTCAAATTTTCGAATTCCAGTTAAGCTTTATTTATTGCTGCCTAGTTGTTACTAAATATATACATATAGGGTTTTCCAATAAGCGTGATATGATTTCTTTAAAAAAATGCACTAATTGTTAGGGAAATTCAAATGTTTTTTATTTCATGTGAAGTACAAACGATACAATTAAGTTCTGAATATAAAAGGACCTCCACCACTTCTTTTACAGGAACGTATTAACCCAATTTTTGAGCACTTCTTCCACTAAATCAAGTCGTATGTCATGAATACCACGTTCAATATTGAATTTTAAAGCTTGAAGAGAGTTTGGTTTATTGCTAAAGACCAATGACTTCAAATAACCCTACAAGGAGTAGTCTAATGGTGTTAAATCACAACTTCTTGAAGGCCATTCAATGTCACAATTTCTTGAAATAATCGAATCTCCAAACCTTTCTCGCAATAATTCGGTTGTTGCACGTGCTGTGTGACACGTAGGCCCGTCTTGTTGGAACCAGATTTTGTTAAGTTCAACTTCTTGCAATTGTGGCCATAAAAAGTTGGTTATCATCGATCTATACCACTCACCATTGACGGTAACGGTGCTACCAGCTTCATTTCGTAAGAAGTATGGACCGATGATTCCACAAGACCAAAAACCACATTAAACTGTCAATTTAGATGAATGTAATGTTTGTTCATGAATAATTTGTGGATTTTTTTTCGCACCAGAGTCACAGTTTTGTTTATTTACCGCACCACTCAGATGAAAGAGAGCCTCATCGGAGGAGATGATTTTCTTAAAAAAATCGTTATCGTTTTCAAGTTGTTCCAAGGCAAAGTCAGCCAACTCACGACGTTTATGGTGATCTAATAGCTAAAGTCCTTAAGTGAGAACAATTTTATCACTTTTATACGGATGCAAGCCCAAATCATTTCTCAAAATCCGCCAGGTTGTGGTTTGAGACAGTGCCAATTCTTGAGAACATCTTGGAATCGACATATTGCGGTCTTCAGCTACACTTGTCTGAACTGCAGCAATATTTTCATTACTTCCACCGGTTCTTTGTCTTATTGGCACTTGAACATTATGTAAAGAAAATATGCGCTCGAAATTTTCAACAATTCGACGAATAGCGTGCACAGGGGAACGATTATTACGAAAATAAAATGGCAAAAGCGCACGAAAAGTTGCAATTGCTGAACGATTATTTTGATAATAATATTGAATAATTAGTAAACGTTTTTAAAAATGGCCAAAACGACACTTAGAAATAATATCATCCCTCCTGGAAACCCCTTTATTACTAATGCTTAGTATTGTACTTATTATTCATTCAGTCAGCACTCACTCAACTGGTGCTTGTTTATGTGTATCAATTGCATAAATTCGAGTTTTTTTAAATTTTACTAACCACTTAAGTGAGTGATATATTTCGTTTTCAAAAATGTTCTCTTAAATTTTAGTTTGCGGTAAATTAGCGAAAATTTATGTAATTTCTTGCCGCAGTCATAAATAACTAAATCGAAAGGCAACGATTGATTTATCGGTTCGCCAATACCTCCAATCATTTCTACATGCGCGTGTAGGGCGCGTGTGTTTGTGCCACACAAATGTATTGGCAATATAACAGAGAAATCAATAGCTCACCAACTTGTGTAGGGGAAAAACGATTGGCATCAAATATCGCTATCAGAGAAGAATTAGAATGCAGTCAACACACTTGTGAAATTGTCAAAAATCCAAAATGAAATATTTCAGTTAAATTATTGTACGCAATTCAATATCGCCCACTTTGCTCTTCTAGAGTAAGTTAAATGTCAATTTTGTGTTATTTCTTAGGCAATTTTACGTATTTGTCATTTTAGTCGTTATCATTTTCTATATGTAGTTGAAATAACTTCTCTTCTCTTCCTTTGTATTACATTTTTCAACTTAACCTTAGTGTACGCGCCCCCTATTGGGTGCACGATGGCGCATGAGTAATGCAATTTATTTTGGAATTCCTACAATTTGGCAAACGGAACTTTTTAAATGTAAATGGAAATTCAAATACCTACGGTATGTTAGTTCCACTTCAAAAGCAATGAAGTTAATTTTGCCTCCCCTGGTAGTCTATAGTAATCTTTGCGCACATCAGCCCAGCGAGCAGAGTAAAAAATATAATGGAATAGAGGAATTTGAAATTATCCAAACAATGGTGTGCCAAAGAGAACTTTTTCCAACATTTTCAATCACTCTACGAATCAATAACAACAACTGATAGCATTCCACAAGTTTTCGTCGTGTTGTTGCTGTTGTTGCGCATTTTTTAGGTTTTATGAACCAACAGGCAAAATGTGTTCAATTTTGCAGTTGTAATATCCCGTGAGATGTTAAGCCAGCAGGCATTGCGTATAATAGAATGGTACACATGTATGTACTTGTATAAATATGTGTGTGCTAGTCTACCTAGCTACACGTACGAATGCAAATGCAATTAGTGTGCTTTACTGGCAAGACAACACTGACATGCACATACAATACTGAAACACAGAAAACAAGCCGAAGGCAAAACGACAAAGTACTTAAACAAGAAGATTGCTGTAAGATTTGGGAGGACAACAATAATAAAATATAAAATATTAGATATATAGAATTATATATATATATTATATAAAATATAAAATATAAAATATAAAATATAAAATATAAAATATAAAATATAAAATATAAAATATAAAATATAAAATATAAAATATAAAATATAAAATATAAAATATAAAATATAAAATATAAAATATAAAATATAAAATATAAAATATAAAATATAAAATATAAAATATAAAATATAAAATATAAAATATAAAATATAAAATATAAAATATAAAATATAAAATATAAAATATAAAATATAAAATATAAAATATAAAATATAAAATATAAAATATAAAATATAAAATATAAAATATAAAATATAAAATATAAAATATAAAATATAAAATATAAAATATAAAATATAAAATATAAAATATAAAATTTAAATATAAAATATAAAATATAAAATATAAAATATAAAATATAAAATATAAAATATAAAATATAAAATATAAAATATGAAATATAAAATATAAAATATAAAATATAAAATATAAAATATAAAATATAAAATATAAAATATAAAATATAAAATATAAAATATAAAATATAAAAGATAAAATATAAAATTTAAAATATAAAATATAAAATATAAAATATAAAATATAAAATATAAAATATAAAATATAAAATATAAAATATAAAATATAAAATATAAAATATAAAATATAAAATATAAAATATAAAATATAAAATATAAAATATAAAATATAAAAATATAAAATATAAAATATAAAATATAAAATATAAAATATAAAATATAAAATATAAAATATAAAATATAAAATATAAAATATAAAATATAAAATATAAAATATAAAATATAAAATATAAAATATAAAAATATAAAATATAAAATATAAAATATAAAATATAAAATATAAAATATAAAATATAAAATATAAAATATAAAATATAAAATATAAAATATAAAATATAAAATATAAAATATAAAATATAAAATATAAAATATAAAATATAAAATATAAAATATAAAATATAAAATATAAAATATAAAATATAAAATATAAAATATAAAATATAAAATATAAAATATAAAATATAAAATATAAAATATAAAATATAAAATATAAAATATAAAATATAAAATATAAAATATAAAATATAAAATATAAAATATAAAATATAAAATATAAAATATAAAATATAAAATATAAAACATAAAATATAAAATATAAAATTTAAAATACAAATATAAAATATAAAATATAAAATATAAAATATAAAATATAAAATATAAAATATAAAATATAAAATATAAAATATAAAATATAAAATATAAAAAATAAAATATAAAATATAAAATATAAAATATAAAATATAAAATATAAAATATAAAATATAAAATATAAAATATAAAATATAAAATATCAAATATAATTTTTAAATATAAAATATAAAATATTAAAAATAAAATTTAATTATAAAATATAAAATATAAAAAAAATAAAATATAAAACATAAAATATAAAATATAAAATATAAAATATAAAATATAAAATATAAAATATAAAATATAAAATATAAATATAAAATAAAAAATAAAAAATATAAAATATAAAATATAAAATATAAAATATAAAATTTAAATATAAAATATAAAATATAAAATATAAAATATAAAATATAAAATATAAAATATAAAATATAATATATAAAATATAAAATATAAAATATAAAATATAAAATATAAAATATAAAATATAATATATAAAATATAAAAGATAAAATATGAAATATAAAATATAAAGTATAAAGTATAAAATATAAAATATAAAATATAAAATATAAAATATAAAATATAAAATATGAAATATAAAATTTAAATAAAAAATATAAAATTTAATAAAAAATATAAAATTTAAAATATAAAATATAAAAAATAAAAACAAATATAAAATGTAAAATTTAAATATAAAATATAAAAAATAAAATAAAAAATATAAAATATAAAATATAAAATATAAAATATAAAATATAAAATATAAAATATAAAATATAAAATATAAAATATAAAATATAAAATATGAAATATAAAATATAAAATAAAACATTTAAATATAAAATATAAAATATAAAATATAAAATATAAAATATAAAATATAAAATATAAAATATAAAATATAAAATATAAAATATAAAATATAAAATATAAAATATAAAATATAAAATATAAAATATAAAATATAAAATATAAAATATAAAATATAAAATATAAAATATAAAATATAAAATATAAAATATAAAATATAAAATATAAAATATAAAATATAAAATATAAAATATAAAATATAAAATATAAAATATAAAATATAAAATATAAAATATAAAATATAAAATATAAAATATAAAATATAAAATATAAAATATAAAATATAAAATATAAAATATAAAATATAAAATATAAAATATAAAATATAAAATATAAAATATAAAATATAAAATATAAAATATAAAATATAAAATATAAAATATAAAATATAAAATATAAAATATAAAATATAAAATATAAAATATAAAATATAAAATATAAAATCTCCAAGCAATCTCCTTACAGCGATCAGTAAAATTAAGGAAATTCTTCAAACTGCGTGCTCTGCGCTAATTCACATTCGCCCAATTTGGTGCAATTCCAGTGGCGAAGCGTATGTGCGAAAGAGCAAATTGCAATGAAAAGAGCTAGTTTAGTTTACGAGAAATACATATTTGGTTCAGTTTAGAGCATCCAGCAGCGAAGAATAGCAAAGAAATGGTGTAAATGTGTGTGTAGGCACACATATTGCAGTGTATTTACTTAACTGCAGGCAAACTGGGGATTAGCGTCGCCGCATACATTACTGACTTTTTCAAGGTAGAATTCTCAAAGCATAAATGCTCAATTGTCTGGTTTTGTGTAGAGTTTTTGTCTTTATGCTATAAAGCTATGTCCAAGAAAAATATTTCAAATATAAAAATACTCGCGTATGCAATTTAGCTTCTTTTAAAGAGGAAAAATTATTTAAAAATACGGTCCAACATGCAAAAAATATTCATGACTGGAGCTTTTGGTCATATTGAAGATCCATACGGCTATTAGAATTTTTGTGGAAAAGAAAAATTAGAAAAGTATTGGACCAGACGAAATTTCTCCTATCCAGATACAGCAGTCTCTGATCAGTAGCGGCACTATCTTATAATTTCGATAAGTGTTTTTATTCCCAAAAGTGGAGAGTATCTCAATAAGCCTAACTGCTTAAAATAACGGAGTGATTGATTAAAGTGTATATTAGTCCCTAAGTCCTGTGTGCAACACTCAATATTCAATAATATAACCCGTCGACCCTTGGATAATTTCTCTCATAGACCAATTGCTCGGATGCAGGGTCGTAAGTTTGCAGGCTTATCGGCGCTTAGAAATGACAACACAGAAACTCCACAACTTGCCGTCGTTTCATCTCCTCAATGGGTATTGCCAATACACCAATTGCTGACGAACATGCTTTATGATGTTATGCAGGGCGGACTAAGGTATATAGAAAAGATGGCTAATAATGCTAACAAAGGCATTACGCATAGAAGACGACGCTAACAAGTTTCTACACTAGGAAATGTAACAATCAAAGGTTACTTCCTACAGTACTTTATGGAATGAGACAACGGCAAAAAATTAAAATGCTCACAAAACTCGCAGGAACGGATGTGAAAGTCATATATTGCTCTCCATACTTACAAACGTATGTAGTGGATTTGCTTTGCATTGCAGTGGTTAGGCTTTTACCTTTCTATTAAGAAACTGGCCAACACTTACGCAGAGATAAGCCACCTGTGAATTACATAGAGTGCAAAGGACAACACTTATATGTATTAGTTTAGCATTGCAAACCACACCAACCCAGGTTATGAATGTGCACTTAAGTCTATGCCCCATTGACATTATAGGGATGCATAATACCGTTTGAGCTGTGGCAAGGGTGAAGGTGTTACGTAAAAAGGTGCCGTCAACCAGAAAAAACGGACTACTGTATAACCTTTACAAATGACTACGAGGTGGTTATTCTGTTTAGGAACCATTGGAACAGGATTTTATGAGGAGGCACCATAACTAGACAAAAGAGTCAGGGGCAGTGGAATCGACTCGATTGAAGTGGGGACCAACAAGACCTTCCGACTACCGGATCACTGTAGTGATTTTTAAGCATAAGCGCTGTTAAAGCGCTGAATTGGGTGTTCCATTTCGAGATTCCCAATTTTTTTAAAGAAAAAAGAAGATTATCTCTTTCTAATGTTGAACGCGGCTACATCTCAGATGATTCATCCATCGATTCTAATTTTCGATGACTCGTTCAAGCATTTCGACTGGTAACTGGAGAATAACTCGCATGATGTTTTGACCTGAATCGAAGCGGGATTGTCCGCCTAGACCTTAGACTTTACCTATTCCCACAGGAAAAATTCTAAAGGAGTGATTTAACACGATCTTGGTGGTCAGTCGACCAACCAAAAACGTGAAATTATTTCCTCACCAAAGTGTTCTCTCAACAAATTCCTTGATTGATGCGATGTGTGAGAAGTGGCGCTCTTTTATTGAAACCAAATGTCGCGGAGATCACGAGCTTCAATTTCAGGCATCGAATAGTCGGTTATCATTGCGCGATAAAGGTCGACATTGACGGTTACGTTCTCACCGGCATCATTTTTGAAGAAATATGGGCCGATGATTTCACCGGCCCACAAACCACATCAAACCGTTATTTTCTCTCTCTTCAAGTTGCTTCGTCCCAAAAGCGGCAATTTTGCTTGTTTACATAACCATTGAGCCAATAATGGGCCTCATCGCTGAACAATATTTGGCTCGAAAACATCGGATCTTCTTGGAAATTTTCAAAAGCTCATATAGTGAAGCGATGTCGCTTGGGATGGTCGGGCGGCTTCCGTTCTTGCACAATCTGTATTTTGTACACTTTCAATTTAAGATCTAATGTAAAATGCGTCAAGTCGTTCCATACGTCAATCAATCCGAGTTGCTGCGAATGGCGTCGAATCGACTCTCCACGGTCTTCGTGTACACTCTCAGCTATATTTTCTTCACTTAGCCTTATTTTTAACTGTATTTGTTTAAATTTTAGTCTTATTTTCAGTCTCAGTAAGGTTTTTTAGGCTTAGTTTTATATTCAGTCTTCGCTTTGAATCTTACACTCATCTTAAAGTTTATGTTTAGTCTATTCTTAATCTTATTTTCCGCCTTAGTGATATTTTTTTAAGCTTCTTCCTAGCATTAGCTCTTCCGCTAATTTTTTATTTACTTTATGCAGCAGAATATACGCTTTAAAGAACGTTATACTATCAATAAATTTCTCCGTTTCAACACCGCACATCTATTAATTAAAATGTTGTTGGGTGATTATTGTAACGACCTTCATTGATTTACTTATTCCAACAACTGTCCTACATTTCCTGGCTCTCCCTATCCTGTATACATTGCCCCGTTATTGTCCATATTATTACTATTATCATTATTATTAGAGCTCATTGTTGTCATTCTCGGGTGAACTTGTGTACATACATATATATTTAGTATATGTTTATGCTCACGTGTATGCGACTTCATTTTACCACAGCTATATACTTTACGAGCCCAGCTTTTACATGTTACATGAACATACACATAAAACAACAGCAACAAGCTACAAATACATGAAAACAACAATAAAATCAGAGTACAAGAATCACAATTAAATTTCTCCCTGACACAATGTTGTTGTTACTCATACGCCCCACATGTTATAACGTAGCAGCTGCTGCTGCAATGTGTACGCCTTCACACACGTTGTCCACATATGTATGTATGTAAAGGGTGTTTTTTATAGAGGTATAGAACTTTAAGTTGCAATAAAACAACGATGGATTATTCGATTGACATGAATTTTATTTATCCGAAAGATAATCTTGTGGCATTAAATTTTCAATATGATTTCTGGCATATGACCGCCACGGCTGGCGCGGATGTAGTCCAATCTGTACATCCAATTTTCGATGACTTTTTCCAACATTTGTGGCGGTATATCGGCAATAACACGGCGAATGTTGTCTTCCAAATGCTCAAGCGTTTGTGGCTTATCCGCATAGACCAATGACTTTACATAGCCCCACAGAAAGTAGTCTAGCGGTGTTAAATCACAAAATTTTGGAGGCAAATTCACAGGTCCAAAAGGTGAAATTAGGCGGTCACCGAACGTGTCTTTCAATAAATCTATTGTGGCACGAGCTGTGTGACATGTTGCGCCGTCTTGTTGAAACCACATCTCCTGGACATCATGGTTATTCAATTCAGGAATGAAAAGGTTAGTAATCATGGCTCTATACCGATCACCATTGACTGTAACGTTCTGGCCACCATCGTTTTTGAAAAAGTACGGACCAATGATTGCACCAGCCCACAAAGCGCACCAAACAGTCAGTTTTTCTAGATGTAACGGTGTTTCAACATACACTTGAGGATTACCTTCACTCCAAATGCGGCAGTTTTGTTTGTTGACGTAGCCATTCAACCAGAAGTGCGCTTCATCGCTAAACAACGATAAAATGGACGTAGTGCGCGATACGTTCTCCGCACAGAACCATTATTTTCGAAATAAAATTGCACTATTTGCAAGCGTTCTTCGTCGTGAGTCTATTCATGATGAATTGCCAAAACAAGTTGAGAATAAATCACTTGACAGCTGTTAAATCGGTCGCCATCTTGAAAAGTAATGCCAACTTAAAGTTCTATACCTCTGTAAAAAAACACCCTTTATGCATGTATGTACGTAGCATACAAACGTTGCCGCATCGCAATCTCTTACTTTCATTGGATCAATATGTATGCATATAGTATGTCTGTGGTTATATATGCTGGAAATTCATTGAAAGGTGTATATTTGTAAGGATGTAACTGACATAACCGGAAATATGTATTTAGGTATATATATAATGAAGTTGTACACAAGTGTGGCTAATTACATTTACAACCGTATATTTATATATACTTATATATATGTGAGTTTTCTTGCATACTTCCGCTTATATATACATATATACATACACATGTACATACATACGAGTATAAGTATAATATATAAGTTATCGTTTCATCTTTTTAAGCACATGCCTCTACTATTGTGTTTGCCCTGTGGCAAATTTTCAAAATGAAATTTTCAAAATACCGATTGTTACAGCTATTAGTGTTGGGAAAAAGAAGTTTTCAAAAAACAAAGAAAATTTAATTAATTCTAATTGAAAAAAAAAAATTTTAAAGAAATTATAAACTCATGATTTTGATGAAAAAAATCTGAATTGGGTTTTGAGGAAGGCATGCTTTCGTTACGTCACACTTGCTCAATAGGTAAAATCATCACAAACACAAATACTCACGTCAATGCGAATTAATGCATATTTTGAAAAGTGTCTAACGTACATTGCGATTTAATGTCAATTGTAGCCCCGGCCTGACACATAGATGGCGCTATTAGCATTCATTAATTAATGATTTATAGTTAGTGAGCTCTAACCTTCAAACGACGCGTGTATAAATTTGACAGCTGTCGGATCATTAGTTTGTGAATTATACTATTTTGAGTGAAGCAACTTTTGTTATTGACAACAAAAAAATGGATAAAAATGAATTTCGTGTGTTGATAAAATATTGCTTTTTGAAGGGAAGTCAGCAGTTGAAGCAAATGCTTGGCTTGATGACGAACTTCCAGGCACTGCTCCAAGAAAGTCAACCATCAAGGATTGGTATGCTAAGTTTAGATGTGGTGAAATGCGCACCGAAGGCGGTGAACGCAGTGTTGGGTGTCCACTGCAGGTAAAGATTGTTACCGACGAAAACTTCAAAAAAATCCGCATAACCATTTTGAATGATATTAAATTGAAGTTGAATAAAACGGCAGGCACTATAAAGATATCAAATGAACGTTTACATCATATCTTCCACGAGTATTTGAGTATGAGAAAGCTCTGTTGCAGACCAAAAGCAACGACGAGTTGATAGTTTGTGCGCAGTGTTTGGAGCTGTTCAAGCATAATAAACCCGAGTTTTTGAGTTTTTGTGTCAATATGTGACAATGGAGGAAACATGGCTTCGTCCTTTCACTCCGAAGTCCAATTGACAGTCTTATGAGTGGACTGCACACAATAAAAACAAAAATGAGAACCCACGGTGTGCGCCAATTATCGTGGGATAAGTCTCCTTAATATCGCAAATAAGGTCCTATTCAGCGTATTGTATGAAAGATTAAAGCCCACCGCCAACAAACTGATCGGACCTTACCAGTGTGGCTTTAGACCTGGAAAATCCAGATGTTCGTCATGCCTTAAATCTTGAAAAAGGCCAGAGAGAAAAGAATCGATACACACCACCTTTTTATCGATCATAAAACTGTCTTCGACAGCACGAAAAGGAACTGCCTCTACGCCACTATGTCTGAATTTGCAGAAACCTCATACGGCTATCTAAACTGACCCTGGATAATACCAAAAGCGCAGTCAGAATTGGGAAGGACCTCTCCGAGCCGTTCGATACCAAAGGAGGTTTCATACAGGGCGACTCTTTATCGTGTGATTTCTTCAGTTTGATGCTGGAGAAAATAATACGAGCTGCAGAGGTAAATAGACCACATACAATCTTCCACAACAGTATATAATTGTTGGCATATGACAATGATATTGATATCATTGGCCATAACAACCCCACCGTAAGTTCTGCGTTCCCCAGGTTAGATAAAAAAGCGAAGGGAATGGGTCTGGTAGCGAACGAGGACAAATAAACAGTCATCGCACTCGCGACTTGGTTCACATGTCACTGTTGACAGTCATAACTACGAAGTCGTAGATAACTTCGTCTATATAGGTATCAGCATTAACAACACCAATAATGTCAGCCTTGAAATCCAACGCAGAATCACTCTTGCCAACAGATGCTACTTTGGACTGAGTAGGCAATTGAAGAGTAAAGTCCTCTCTCGGCGAACCGATTCCAAACTCTACAAGTCGCTCATCATTCCCGTCCTGACATATGATGCAGAAGCCTGGACGATGTCGGCAGCCGATGAGTCGGCTTTATCAGTTTTCGAGAGAAAACAATTTCGGAAGACTTATGGTCCCTACCGCAGACGATGGAGCGATGAGCTGTATGAACTATACGACGATATTGAAATAGTTCAGCGAATCAAGAAATTGCTTCTGCATTCACCGTCTTTTCCAGATCTGGCTATGGTAGGCCGTGGACTTTTCAATTGACCTTATTTGTGTTGAAAATGTTGTAAAATTTCAATAATTCTTAATTACGCACACAGCAAGCTTAATGGTATATGTATTTGCTGTTGCACATGTATTTCCAAATATTGTTTGATATTTTAATCCCCACCTAAGCTTAATGAATTTTCATATTTGTTTCAAGTCAATTAATTTAAATGCCATTTATGTAAATTGATTGATATTTTTATAATAATTCCATGGAAGAATACAAAAGAATTAACATATTTATTGCAAGCGGCAGTGTTGCTAAATACAGTAATAATCAATTTTTTACAAACAAAAATGTATGTATAGTAATAACAAAAACAATTTAATTTCAATAAATTCTTGAACAAATATTTCAAATAGTTTTTGACCAAAACAAAATCAGACATTTTTTGTTTGGAGAGTAATATGAAAGAACAACAAGAGCGAATGTATTTATGAGTGCGCTAAAAGCTCTTGAAACTGCTGATATAATTTTATATACGCAAAAGTCATATTAATACTGTGTATATATGTGTAAAGTACATTTTACAATTTAAAAACAATAAAAAATGCAATATTATTGATAAAATAATATTTTTAATCAGCTCAATTTTTTGGTGGATGTTTCCAAACAGCCTAAGGAGCAGATTGATGAGATGAAAATGATTGAAATAGAAAATATTTTATTAATATAAAAATCTTCTCTTTAAAAGCTATTACATGGCCGAACGACGCGTGAAGTTTACACGTGGTAGCTATAAGACCATAATCTGTCTATATTTGTTGTTGTCTATTGATGCTTTTGTTTTTGACGCAACGGAGAGAAGTTTCCCCAAATTGATTCCGGAGGAATCTTGAAAAATGGACTTGGCCAGATAAAACTCCAGCTTGTTCCGATACAAGGACCCGACTATCGTGGAAACTATTGGATTTTACACCAGGCATACATTACACTTAGCAAATTTTTGAACACTACAGATTTCAATGTTTTCGATTCAATACCGCCGTTGGAAGCAGAGGAGGAGGAAGACCTTAACTCAGTTTGGAAGGTGTTACCAACTGGCGTCAAATAGTAAAAAGAAACGAGTGGCGCGCTATTATTTATTCGGCTATAATCATGTAAACGGTGTCTTCATCAAAGAAGGAAAAAAGGAAGAGGCGTCGTAAAGTGCCACTCCCTGACATTGTTGATATTCTAGATGCTGCTTACAAGATAGACGAAAATTGAAGCCGAGACGCGAAACTATGACTATTTATTTGATAACAGGTGATATTTTGTCTTGTCCCGTACACCACCTTCGCCTCACTTCTTTGTTCTCCCACTAACAACGCAGAACTTACGGTGCGGTTGTTATGACCAATTATATCAATATCATTGGCATACGTCAACAATTGTAGACTCTTTTAGAAGATTGTACCTGATCAGCTGGTATTATTTTCTCCCGCATTAAATTGAAGAAATCACAGGATAAAGAGTCACCCTGTCTGAAAACTGTTTTGGTATCAAACGGATCGGAGAGTTTTTTCCCAATTCTGACTGCGCTTCCGGTATTATGCAGGATCAGTTTACATAGCCGTATGAGTTTTGTGGGGATATCAAATTCAGACTTAGTGGAGTGGAGGCAGTTCCTTATAGTACTTTAAAATCGATGAAAAGGTGGTTCTTTTCTCTCGGATCTACTAAAAGTGTTGGCGGCTAGTGAATATGTGGTCAATTGTGGATTTACCAGGTCTAAAGCCACACTAGTAAGATCCAATCAGTTTGTTTACGGTGGGCTTTAATCTTTCACACAATACGCTAGATAGGACCTTATATGCGATATGGAGGAGACCAATTTAGTGATAATTGGTGCCCACTGTGGAGTTCCCACTTTTTTAGATTGGGCAGAACACACCTATTTTGCATTCGTCGGGCATGCTTTCGTCCGACCATATTATGCAAAGGGACTGCTTCATGCCCCTTTTGAGTTCTTTCTGCGCTGCCGTGTTTGAATAGCTTTGCTGGTAAGACGTCGGCTCCCGCTGCTTTGTAACGAAAATTCGCGTTCTGTAGAGAATGTGTTTTGCGCGCTTCGCTCAACTTATGGTCAATATAATTGATCTATTGAGCGTACTATTCGCAACACCATCACCCATCTTGAGATCCAGCATTCATTATTGGATAATATTCGACCAAATAGACCGAATAGAAATGATTCGGCGCCATTCGCAGCTACTCGGACTGATGTTTGGAATGACTTGGCGCATTTTACGTCGAGATCTTGAATTGCAAGCGTACAAAATACAGCTTGTGCAAGAACTGAAGCCGCTCGACCTTCCCAAGCGACATCGTTTCGCTCTATGGGATCTTGAAAAGTTCCAAGAAGACCCGACGTTTTCGAGCCAAACATTGTTCAGCGATGAGACCCATTTCTGGCTCAATAGGTATGTAAACAAGCAAAATTCCCCCATTTGGGGTGAAGATCACGCTGAAGAGATTCAAGAGCTGCAATTTCATCCAGAAAAAAAAAACGATTTGGTGTGGTTTGCGGGTCAGTGGAATCATCGATCCATATTTCTTCAAAATTGATGTCGATGAGAACGTAACCGTCAATGGCGACCGTTATCGCGCCATGATAGCCGACTATTTGATGCCGCGATATTTGGTTTCAACAAGACGGCGCCACTGCCCACACATCGCATCATTCAATGGATTTATTGAGAGAATACTTCGGTGCGCGCATAGTTTCACATTTTGGGCCGATCGATTGGCCACCAAGATCGTGAGATGTCACACCGTTAGACTTTTTTCTGTGGGTATATGTGAAGTATAAAGTCTATGTGGACAATCTTGCTTTGATTCAGGCCTTGGCGCAAAACATCACGCGTGTCATTCGCCAGTAACCAGTCGAAATACTCGAATGAGTCATCGAAAATTGGACTCAACGGATGGACCATCTGAGACGTAGCCGCGGCGAACATTTGAAAGAGATAATCTTCAAAAAATGTCAAAGGACGTTCTTTCGAGTGATAGTAAACATTCCCCATGAAATTTCAATTTTCTGTGTTTTTAATTTTTTTTTTTTTTTTGGTTTAAAAAAGGGAACCTCAAAATGGATCACCCTTTGTGATCTCCCTAAGACCCTCAAAAAAGATTTTCTAGCATTTTCTTTCTCAGCTTAAGTGGTAAAAAACAACTCTTTGATTGTAAGCTACAAAAAAGAGCTCCGTACGCTTCAAAGCTTTAAACTTGCATACAGAAATACTTTTAATAGCTGATAGGACGGCATTCAAATGTTTCTACTTTTTTCCACCGTTCTACACGCCCACCGCTTATGCCTGTTCATCTTATTATCTGCCTTCATTTCGTTTTGTTTTTCCAATTTTTTTTTCTATTTTTTTGGAACTCAGTTTGCACTCACATGATAGTGTTTTGTTATCTGCATGCGATTTCCATAGCTTGAGTGCGCTATCGTGAGATTACTTTGCAACGTATTTGCTTACATTAAGCCATAACGAGATAATGAGACAGCTGACGCTGTAGGCATAGTATATTCAACGTGCACGCTCGCTCGTTTTCCCGTTTTGCATTCTTTCAAATTTTATTTTCTTCGCGACCGTCTCTTTTCAATTCATCAACATCAGCATCATTTGTGTGCGCAATACGCACTGCCACGACGCATTCACTTATTACTTGAGTGCTCTAGTGTGCTTTTACTTTAGCATTTTCTTTCTTGTTTTTTTTTTTTTTTTAATGCAAGTGAAGAAGTATATGAAATACTATGTTATACTCATCTGACTGGCTGACGCTCTGCCATTATTCCACTTTCACTGCTTTTAATGCTGCAAATGTCATAAATTTCATTATGATGCCACACACGAGCTCAACGGTGTAGCTGCTGAAAAGCTGCTGATGATTTTGCCGCCGATGCTGTGCGCACGTTTTGGTTTGCCAGCTGTGCTATACGTGACTGTGTGTTTGTGTGTGTGCTTGTATGCAGTACAATGTGTGTGTGTGTGCATTATGAGTGATTAGAGAAAATGATTTTATTGTTGATGCGGAAAAAATTTCTAGAAAAAAATGGCGGAAATTAAAAATTTGCAGATTATCACGTTTTTGTTGAGTATGAATTTTAACAAAAATGCATTAAATAGTTTCAGCTCAATAAAATTTGTTTGTGCAGTGTGTTAATTACTACTGACAGCATAAACACTTAAAGGGATTTGTACGATTGTGGCATGAAAAATTTTTGCTTTTATTAGTGGTATTTCAAAAAAATTAAAAATTAAATTTAAAAGCCCTAAAATAAATGAATTTAATTTAATTTAAATAGTTTCCATTTTGAAATTGTAATATTTTATGTGTGCGACGACTTTTTTTTTAGAAACGCTTGGCTTTTGCTGGGCATTGAATTAAGCAGTATTTTTTTTTTGCTGGTTTTCTGCTCGTAGAAATTTCTTCAAATTCTCTCTATAAACGGGTGATCCATTTCGAGGTTCCCTAATTTTTTATAGAAAAATCACAGAAATTTCAAATTTAATGGGGAATGTTTATTATCATTCGAAAGAACATTCATTGGCATTTATTTTTTGAAGATTATCTCGTCCAAATATTAGCCGCGGCTACGTCTCAGATGGTCCATTCGTTGAGTCCAATTTCGATGACTCGTTCGAGCATTTCGACTGGTAACTGGCGAAGGACACACTTGATATTTTACTCCAAGGCCTGGGTCGAAGCGGGATTGTCTTAGACTTAGCAAACAGTCTAACGGTGCTATAAAACATGCTTATGACCGGCCCAAAACCTGAAATTATCTGCTTACCGAAGTGTTCTCTGAATAAATCCATTGATTGGTGCGAAGTGTGGGAAGTGGCGCCGTCTTGTTGAAACCAAATGTTGCGGAGATCACGAGATTCAATTTCATGCATCAAATAGTCGGATATCGTGGCGCAATAACGGTCGCCATTGACGGTTACGTTCTCAGCGACATTATTTTTGAAGAAATATGGACCGATGATTCCACCGGCCCACAAACCACACCAAATCGTTGTTTTTTCTGGATGAAATGGCAGCTCTTGAATCTCTTCAGGTTGCTCTTCATCCCAAATGCGGCAATTTTGCTTGTTTACATACCCATTGAGCCAGAGAGGCTCATTTTATTTCGCTGAACAAAATTTGGCTCGAAATCGTCGGATCTTCTTGGAACTTTTCAAGAGTCCATAGAGCGAAGTGATGTCGCTTGGGAAGGTCGAGCGGCTTCAGTTCTAGCAAAAGCTGTATTTTGTACGCTTTCAATTTAAGACGTCAGTCCGAGTTGTTGCGAACGGTGCCGAATAGACTTTCCATGGTCTTCGTGCGTACTCTCAGCTACGGCCGCTATATTTTCTTCTCTGCATGCTGAACGTGGTCTATTTGGTCGAATATTATCCAATAATGAATGTTGGGTCTCAAGATGGGTGATGACGTTGCAAATAGTACGCTCAATAGACCGATTATGTTGACCATAAGTTGAGCGAAGCGCGCGAAACACATTCTTTACAAAACGTGAATTTTCGTAGTAAAGTTGAATGATTTACGTGATTGTAAACGTTGTTCAGGCGTTAGTCTTTCCATGATAAAATGCCAAACAATACTGAACAAAAATAATATGACAGCTTGAAGCGACTCGTGCGAGACCTGCCAAAAAAAAGCTACTGAAAACAGGACTTCTCCCACTCTTTATATAAAAATATTATGCTGGCTTTTGTACGCTTCAAGAACTCAAAAATTTCTGCACCGATTGAGCTGAAATTTTTGCATGATATGTAATCCGCATCAAGGACTGTTTTTGTCTATTTTTTTCATCAGTCACATATTCACGGGAGTTGGAAATTGTATTTATGGTTTGTACATGGGTATATTTTTGCTTAGATTAGCAGGAACACTACTTTTCTCTCTGGCGAGTAGACCATGGACCGACTTATTCGAAATCGTATTTATGGTTCGATTTACGTGAATGATGATTTTCAGGCTGTGGACGGATTTAATTGAGAAAAAATTTGTATATGTTTCGATTTGGTTAAAATTTTAGATGATATATCTAAATGGGAAAAAAATTCAATTTGTTGAAACACTTTCTTTACGAGAAAGAAATGACCGACAGACATACAAATTGCTTAATTTGTACTTTAATGACCCTTTGCAACACCAATTAGAATAAAAATTTGAGAAAATTTAGAAAGCCACAACAACGTTTGGCCGGGTCAACTATATATATTTGGCAACTTTGAATTTTTGTCAACGAATTTTTTTGCTTTATGAGTAATACATAAGACAATTTGTGGGAGGTGTCAATGATGGGGAGCATAATAATTAATTTATTACAATTCTCCTTATAAAACTAAGCTTTATACATATGTATAGTCACAATATCACAAAACTACCACCAACATGCATTGCTGTGACCTCATGCTTTATCTATTTAACTCTGCAAAATTTACCATCGGATCCGAAAGATGGTCCATATAAAGATATGAATGTGTTCCAGCAACTCATTTGCAGTACTTGGTGAACAATGTTTCCTCTTATTCTATGTTTAGAGAAGTTTCAAGAAAATGAGAATGTATAGTATATAAAAGAAAAGAACTAAAAACTAGAGCTCCAGATACCCGGATATCGAGCATTGCGAACAGCTCGATGCTCGCTCGACACACGCTCATTTCTCAACTGCTCAGCAGAACAAAAAAATATAATTTTGTTTGCCAAAATTTCTTTAGTGTTTCAATGATTTTTACACTTTGCATAAATAAATTTAATATTTAAAAAAAAAAATTGAAAAAAGAGTCAAATTGTATGTCAAAATACTCGAAATGCTCATGCTCGGCTAGAAAAATTTTCGAGTGGTGAGCAGTGAGCAGTTGTGCGAGTGCTCGTAGCTCAAATGCTCGCACAGCTCGAAAATGTTTGAGCAAAATCTGGAGTTTTACTAAAAACACATAATTTTGAAATTAATCTACACACACTTCGAGTTGTTTTCTTTAACTCTTGCTGAAGATGAAAATAATTATAGCCAGACAAGTTTAAATAGAAACAAGAAAGTACGGCTGCCTTCAGCCATGTCGAAGACTGTATAACTTTCGTAAACATATCAATATTATTGCAAATTGCAAAATTCGACCTCGATGATTTTCAGTGTCAATATCAACTTGAATTTACGTTTGTAGCATAGCAATTTCACGCTCATTGGCGCTTTTTTGGCGGATGTTTGACCCAAAAACTAATATCTAAACAAATCGGTTGTATGGGGGCTATATAATGTAGCAGTCTGATTTCTGTGATTTTCAGTGTCAATGTGCAATTTATAATAGATGCTTTTTTGGCTGAGTTTCTACCAAATCCTCACATCTGAACAAATCGGTGTTTGGGAGCTATATAATATAGTCGTTCGATTGCGATGATTTTCAGAAACAATTTACAATTCATTATGTGTGAGTAGAATACCAAATTTCCGGATGTTAAATACTTTTTTGGCGAATCTATAAGCCAAAATTTCAAATCTGAAAAATCGGTTGTATATATGCCATAGGGGTTAGAATCGGCCGGTTCCGACAAAGGATCGGATATGTGGATCTTTCTACCAAGTTTGGTTGATATATCTCAAAAATGGAGGGTCTACTTTGCGTTCATACCGACAGACGGACACATGGCGGACACTCGTCATTCTGATACGATCCGTATATATTTCTCTTCTCCTTTGGTACTACGAGTACGAGTACATACTTTGCACCAAAGTTTCTTGTACATGAAAGGTATAAAAAATAAATATATATATACGAGTATATTTAAAAAGTTAGTATAATCACACCGACACAAGCAAAAAACAAAGATTTTTTCAGTAGAGCTGTAGAACAGAAATAAGTAGCTTAAATGGCCGGGAGTGTGGGCTTCAAAATAAATGAGTATATAAAGTTTATTAAAAGAAAAAGACAAAATAATAATTTAGTAAAACTGTTTTGCCGTTAAGCAAATAAGTAAATGATTGAAAACCAATATCAAACAAATTTATGAATACTCATCGCACATTACAGTGATCCAAGTGGAGGTACTTTTTTCGATAGCTTTGTTTTGAAAGATTACGCGTGAGTTGTGTCAAACTGTCATGTTATTTTTGTTCAGTATTGTTTGGCATTTCATCATGGAAGGACTTACGCCTGAACAGCGTTAATATAATCGGCCTACTGAGCATACTATTCGCAACACTATCACCCATCTTGAGACGCAGCATGATAACCGACTATTTGATTCCTGAAATTAAAGCTCGTGATCTCTGCGACATTTGGTTTCAACAAGAAGGTGCCACTTCCCACACATCGCCTCAATCAATGGATTTATTGAGAGAACACTTCGGTGAGCAGATATTTTCACGTTTTGGGCCGGTCGATTGGACACCAAGATTGTGTGATCACGCCGTCATATACGCATAATCCTTTTTAAACCGCCTGCTGCCTAGCAGTCTTGATGTTTTTACTAACAAATGTACAGTTTATTCTAAACCGCCTCCGAATGGCCGATGGATTTTTATGAGGAGTTCTTTTTTCATGTCAGAAATACAATCCGAGGGCTTGACATTCCCTGCCAAGGAGCGACCACAATTATTTTCACAATTAATTTTCTATAATTTTGGATGTTGCTCGAATCTGGGCTCGAACCCAGGCCTTCCGAATGGTAGTGCGCAATGTTAGTCACTTGGCTATTGCGGCCGATGGCATAGTATGGCTGTGTCATTCGCGAAAATGTACGATTGCAATTTTCGATTTACTTGGATGTCTAATTAGCAGACTCAATTCAAATGGAGACTTAAAGGTGCTTCCCACAGTGGGTATTTTTTGGTAGACTTAGGCATCAGTTTTTCTATATCTGTTTTGTCATTAAGAACTTCTTAATTCAGCGCATTTTTCAGTTTTCTCTGTCATGCCGCACTCATCCGCGTCTACAAATGTCTCCGGAGCTGCGAAAGAAGTCATTAGAGAAGTAACTTATCCTGCAAGACTCTCCATCAAGTACTGTGCGATTATTAAGCAGATTGTTTTACTCATGGAGATCCTGTTTAGAAGTGTAATAGAGACAGTACTCTTTTCTGCTCGATCATTGGCCAAATTTGTCTGGTTACCTTGCATGCGGTTTCATCGTATCATCTGCTATTGGCCCTACCGGTAACGGCCGATTTTAGCAAATAGTTTACCCAGGAAAGAGGTGTGTACTTCGTGTGCAGACTTAGAATAGTTAGGAGTTTTGCTCTTCCGGCCTCATAATTCCCTTGGATATTCCTAAGTCCGGTGACCTAGAACTACGCACGTTTCGCATACAGCTACAAGCTTGTTTAACACTTCTATGCATCTCATTTTCAGCCTTTAGGTGGTGTGATTTTGCAGAAGAAACTTAATGACCGCTTGGCTGTCAGAATGGAACCATGAAGCGACTTCAATTATAACACTGAGTTCTGGTTGAAGTATCTTGCCCATGTCGATTCTGAATGGTTTTATGTGGCCTCTACAGCCCACAAATTTTTGGGTCAAATTTTGATTGTAGTTTTTTTTAAACCAAAAAAACAAGCAAGAATGTCTGAGCAGGAACATTATCATTGGATAAAAGCCATAAATTGTTTTCCTACAATTTGGAGCATTTTTTTTTCGATTGTTTCTCACAATCAGCGCATAACCTCAAGGTAATACTCCTTATGGCTTCTTGATAAGAACTTCTGATGCAATATAATCGATGGGCATAGTGAAGAAAACTTCAACATTTGATCGTTAAACTCTTGGCTTTACTGGACTCTTCGGTTGATTGAACTTTGGCTACAATGACATAACCAAAATACCCAAAACACATCACCAGTTATGTTTGCTTTAAGCAAATAAAAATCATCTCTTTTTGTCAAAACTCAACAGTTTTAGAGCGAACTTCGCTGCCACTCACTCTTTGAACAGTCTTTCCTCTTCCTCTTTCCCTAAAACTTTCTCGTGGAACGTGCCAACCCCACAACTTTTCTTACTTTCTCAACTTTTTTGATTGATTTTTGAGATGTTAGGGCATTCAGGGTGAGCGTCGTCATTATCAAAATGGGAAAAATGAAAGACATATACAATTTCTAACATTTTTTTTGCATTTTTTTGAATTATTAACTTCTTCAAACCTCTCATTTCCCCTTTATTTTTATTTTTTTAACATTTCTGCACATACCAGTGTTTCACGATTTTTTGTTTTTGAAACTTTTAATGGTATAATGAAAAACTAAATTCACCATAATAACTCAAATATTGAGTGCAGCAAAACTTTTTCCAAATTGCAATTTACAGAACTTTGTATAAATAAAAAAAAGTGATAAAAACAATTGGCAGTCAAAATGAAATTATAAAAAAACAAGAAGGGCTAAACAACTGGAGCAGGAAAAGTGAAAAAACGGTAAATTTATTTTTTTTTTTTTGTTAGCTCACAACTATTTTAACAACAAAAAACAACGAATTCTAACAATAAGGCAGACACTTTCACTTCCACATTTTTTTCGGTTTTAAAAAATTTTTATTTCATTAAAATTCAATCGTTTGATAAAAAAAACAACAACTGTATATTCACCGCTTCACAGCAAGTAGAGTGGCTATATTTGACATTATATATGAAATACATATGTGAAAAAAAGAAATCGAAAATTTAAAATTTATAAAGAAATAATCTGTCGAATTCAGTTTGCTCATTACTGGTAGAGCAAAAGGGTGGATCGCATTAAAAGTCTTAAAAAGATTTAGTCTTTCTACTGCTACTTGAAAGATTTTTGTTAGCAGAATTCCATACAATTTTCTTTTGGAGTACATGGCTTCCTCGTGTGTATGGAAGAGCCAGAAGTTCCAAATTTCGGGTTAAAACTTCCATGTGTTAAACAAAAGTAAGAAGAGTAGTTGTTGGAAATGACTTGTGTTGGAAAACTGTTTAAAATATTTTAATCTACTTAAAATGTAATTGTTTGGGTAAAAATTGTCCAACTATATTTTCAACGCTTGATATTCGTGCTTTCTGGCACAAAAATTGCATAAATTTAATTTTATTTATTTGCTTTTTCACACAAACACACTTTACGACCACCTTTTTTTGTACATACATACAAATTTCATGTCTATGTTGGCAAATTCTTATGCATATACACACACAAATAAATATGAATTCGCCTCCGTTGCTCATCCACCGCATCGAATTAGCTTGAAATGAGCAGGCAATAAGTCGCAATTGACTTACGACCACGATTTACAATAAATCACCACCTAATGTCTATTTTTATATACACATGTATACACAAACATATACACACCTGTAAATCGAACGAGAAATGAAAATCACACCCAAAAGAAGCCTTGCATCTCAATTTATTTCGCTATAATTTTATATTGGCATTTGTGGCGAGTTTTGCTTGTCTCACATTCTGTTGCTATATTTGAAATGGAATGGCACTGGCGGTATAGCATGGAATTTCAATGCTGCCAACAATTGGTGGTCAAACAACACCATAAAGAAACTCAGCATAAATAAATCAAATTTCTAAAGAAATTATCAAAAATAGTTTGCAAGGCAATTATGTGCAATGATTTTCAGCTTACTCTGTATATACATAAAATTCATAAATATTTTTTAAATAAATTATTGCAATATTTATGCCCTGAATATGTAATTATTTATATATTTCTGTCCTCGATATTTTTAGCTTTTATTTATAACAACAACAAAAAATTATAAATAATAATTTGCAGTTATGATTTTGATCTAAACTATGTAAGGCACACCGGCGGCCGAGTAGTTAGCACTACGTACTACGATTCGTAAGGCCTGGGTTCAAGTACAGGTTCGAGCAACATCCAAAATTATAGAAAATTAATCTTTCTACTTGCGTGCACCCCTCCGCAGGGAGTGTTAAGCCCTCCGAGCGTATTTCTGACTTAAAATAAGAGCTCTGCATAAAAACTCATCAGCCGTTCGTAGGCAGCTTAGAACAAACTGCAGGTATCTTCAATTTGTGGGTGAAACCATCAAAAGCCAAAACCACAAATTGGAGAAGGAGTTTGGCCGAAAATCGTTTCAGCGATATTGAAGAGAGTGCTTCAGGTAGCAAAAGTTCACAACCTGATGTTAGGTAATTTTTTTTTATATAAATTTATATTTTTAATTTCTAATTTATACTTTTCATTAATTATTTTAGTCTTATTTATAATTTTATTTAATTATTTATTTATTTACTTATTTCTTAAATAATTTATTTATTTCATTTACTTTTTGGTTATTTTTTATTCATTTATATATGTATTTATTCATTTACTTATGTTTTTTAAATTTTTTTTCCTTTATTTTTAAATTTTTTTAATTTTTCTCTTATATTTTTGAAGGTTTTTTTATTATTTTATTTTACTTTACTTTTTTTAACTTTTTTTTGTTATTTTATTTTACTTTTATTTTTTATTTTTATTTTTTGCTTATTTTTTTTATTTAGTTTTATTTTATTTCTTTTTTTTTTTTTTTTTTTTTTATTTTTATTTTTTTTTAGTTTATTTTTCTTCCAATTTTTTTTCTTTTGTTTTCCCGTTTTTTTGTTCCACATGCGGGCTTAATTAAGATATATGCCGTGGATTACTATTGCAGACCATTTCTGTAGTTTTTCATTCGTTGGTAACGTGTTTTTGCTTTCATAAGACTGGTTCATTCGCAGTAAAGTATAGTTATCATCAACGGATTCTACAGGCTGGTGCATTTCATACTGTGTTAACTTTTGATGAAAATAAACTCCAAGATTTAATATTAGTTTGTCAGACAACGCCCTGATATCAATTTGGCCCCTTCCGCTTTCCTTTCTGGCTAACATCGTTCGAAAGACTGAAGCTTTGGGGTGATGAGTTTTACATTTGGACATAACTGCACATATTATCCGCTGCATATTTTCCAACTCGGTTGTTGACTATTTTATAACACCAAAACTCTCCGATATCAGGGGTATAACAAACGAATTTATGGCAAGTATCTGATTTCTTCGATTTAATTGAGTTTTGTACATAGCATGAAGCCGTCTCCTAAACTCCATCTCCAGTTCTTTCCGCATATGCATAGTTTTTACACAATTGCACTGCATAATTCAAAGATACTTTTGTGTCTCGTCTGTTTCCATTTCTTATATGTCAAGAGCTACAGATTCAATGGTAGTATATAGGGGAATCACCTTTACTTTCAATATAGTTATTTACAGGCATTTTAATGTCATTTGCGAAAGTTGCGACACATTCCAAAAGCTTTTCAAGGTGGTTTGACTTGCTGGCATGGAGCTTTAGATCATCTACGGAGAGGAGGTGGTTCAATCGGCATCCTCCTCTATGGTCATGTTTCATCACATATATGACTGAGGGGGTTAATGCTGATGATGACTCAGGTGGACTCACTGTGTCACCTTGGAAAATTCGATTACTGATGTTTATGTCCCTCATGTACAGTTCCAAAACGTGGCATTTTACTCGTTATTTATTTATTTATTTTTTATTTTCATTTATTTTATCATATTTGAATTTTAAAATTTAAATAGTTGAACAATTTCATCAAGAATAATTTGCTTTAATTTTTCATGTAAGTGCTCTTTACTCTCTTCACTTTGATATTCATATTTTGTTGTTGTTTTTTCTTTGCTAAAAATAATTTTCAGTTTATTTAATTTTTTTAGAACGATTTTCATAACTACTCACACATTAGTTAATTTAGTTATTTTTCGAAAATTAATTTTTTTTTTGTTGGTAATTTTCTCTTTTCGTAAGGATTCGCTGCATATTTAATGTTGAAAATTACAAAAATTTCATCGCTAATTGGTTTTAAATTTTCAATTATGCAAAATGCTAATTAGCCGGTGTATTTGAAGTAAATGGACAATTATTTCCAACTATAATAAAATATTTTCATTCACTTTATTGTTATTTATGCAAATATCACTCATACGCCATGTAAGACCATTTGGGAAAAAAAATTTATAAATACATTAATAAATGTGTTAAGCAGCTAATATAAATGAAAATTTTTGCTGAAATGAAAATATGTGAAACTTTTACACTCAATTTGCTTTGTTGAATACAAAAAAATTTCACTATCCGCATATCACCTGAATGCATATGTAAATATACTTTACTAAAAACGATAAGAAATTATTTCAATTAAATTTCGTAAAATTTATTTGTTTTCCTTACTGCGTTCAACGTAATGAAAAGTGGAAAGTTAACGCATCGAAAGTTACTTATTGTGTAAAACAAGAACAAAATACTCAGACAAGGTAATTTTTAAAAAACAGTTTTCAAAGCTTAAAGGCATAATTTCAATTAGAAAATGCCCGGCCTGACACATGAAACCCTAACCTTCAAAACACGCGTGTATAAATTTTACAGCTATCAGATCATTATTTATGAATTATAACATTTTGTGTGAAGCAACTTTTTGTATTATGGAAAAAATGAATCCAAAGGAATTTCGCTTGTTGTTAAAATATAGGGTTTTTTTTTTTTTTGAAGGGAAAAGATGCAGCAAAAACTTGGCTTGATGATCAGTTTCCTCTTTCCGGACACTACTCCAAGAAAATCAACATATAAGGATTGGTATGCTAAGTTTAGACGTGGTGAAATGCGCACCGAAGACGCTGAACGCAGTGGACACCCAAAAGAAGTTGTTACCGACGAAACCATCAAAAAAAATCCATAAAATGATTTTGAAGGACCATAGATTGAAATAGTAAGAAATAGCATGCACTCTAAAGACATCAACTGAACGTGTACATCATATCATTCACTTATATTTTGGTATGAGAAAGCTACAAGCAAAACGGGTACCTCGCGAGCTCACTTTTGACTAAAAACTACGACGAGTTGATGATTCGGAGCAGTGTTTGGAGATATTCAAGCGTAATAAACCTGAGCTTTTGCATTGATATGTGACAATAGATGAAACATGGCTGCATCATTTCACTCCGAAGTCCAATCGACTGTCATACGAGTCGACTGCAAACGATGAACTCGCTCCAAAATGTGGAAAACCTAACAGGTGGCTGGGAAAGTTATGGCGTCTATATTTTTGGATGCGCATGGAATAATTTTCATTGATTTCCTTGAAAAGGAAGGACCATCAACAGCGACTATTACATAGTGTTGTTGGACCGTTCGAAGGACGAAATCGCCAAAAAAAAGGCCGGATTTGAAGAAAAAAAGTGCGGCTTCATCAAAACAATGCACCGTGTCACAAGTCAGTGAAATCGATGGCAAAAATCCATGAATTAGGCTTCAAATTTATTCCGCATTCACCAAATTCACCAGATCTGGCCCCCAGTGACTATTTCATGTTCTAAGATCTCAAAAGAATGCTCACTGAGAGGAAATTTTCATCGAATGAAGAGTTGATCGCCAAAACTGAGGCTTATTTTGAAGCAAAGGACAAATCGTACTACAAAAATATTATCGAAAAGTTGGAGGGTCGCTATAAACAGTGCATCACCCTTGAAGGGAACTATGTTGAATAAAAAAATGAATTTTGCCACAAAAAAAATGTTTTACTATGGTAGGCCGGGTACTTTTCAATTGAGCTTACTTTAAAATTTGAACATCACGTAATATCAGTTATATTTTATTACAGGTAATGGGCCCAGCACGCTTTCACTGCGCGCTAGACATGGCCCAGTGGGCGTAATCGCACGTCACATTGTCTTCTCGAGAACGTTCTGTAAGTGAACATGCAGCAGTTGTTGAGAAAATCTGCAAAACGGGTATACATGTCAAATAGTTATTCCCTTTACTTCACAAAAGAAGTTACGTATACGCATCGGCAGCACGAGCAAAGAGTAGCACCAAAGCTTGCACATGCTTACAAATTTTTATTATTAAATAGCTCACCAGATTTCTATTACCATTGACTTAAAGAAAAAGCTACGTAGAGGTGTTATACGTATAAAGGATTATGCGGAATTTATTAAATATATTTCTGAGAGTTGTTTGTTCAGATAATAAAATTTAATTTCGCACAATCCTATGCCTGTCAATATTATATATATATTATATATTTGAGGTAACACAAATTATGAGCTTTCGCCACAAACAAATCTTAGATTGAGTAATCAGCGATTTCCCTCATAACTGATTTATGGAGAATTTTGAGCTTATCGTTTCAAATTATCAATGGACCTTTGTATCGTCTGTCACATTTGCCAATTAAGAAAACGTAAATATTTTACGAGCCGAACTTGACGTAAGCACCTCATTTATTCCAATTATTACCTTCATAACCTGTTCAATATATGGAAATGTGATTAAATTATAATTTATTTATTTAGTATCATTGGCTTGTGCGGTTTGCTGAATTTGTACTTTAACCAATCAATATTTATTTCAGTACTAAACATTTTTAAGAGTGTGGGATTTGCCATAAGGGATTATGTATGATTCTTCTCTTCTCTTGAAGCTTGACTTTACTCTACTTATTTTTTAGGTGTAATACACAGTTGCTGAGTGATTTTCAGTGAGTTCAAAAATGCAGAGAGTACTGTATTTAAGTAGTGACCAGACCAATATCCAAAATTATAAAAAAAAAAAAATAATTTTACTAATTGCGATCACCCTTCTGCAGGGAATGTCATTTAATTTAATGAAAGTAATTCTGATATAAAAAAGTTCCTGATATAAGTTTGAAAAAGAATAAACACTACGTTGTTGTTGTTGTTGTTGTTATAACCGCAGAAAATTCCCCAAACGGGGCTTCGGGGCAACTGTTGGATTTTAGTATATACCTTACCGCCTGTCGTAAGAGGCGGGTAAATTCTTGAACCCCTAACCCACAATATCAAGTCGCGCTCGAAAAATTAAAGAAGGAGCTCCATTCTTCGGCAGCGGAGAATCGAGTAATACTATTAACATGGCATGTATAGGAATGTCTCCAGATGACAAATAGCGGTTTAGTAGTATTAGGTATGTTCAAAGGAAAAGGTGAATTTTGATTTTTCGCGGGCTGTGTAGATTCGATTATCGATATTTTATTTTTGTTATAATCGTTTGTGTTATAATTCGATTGGTAGTTGTTTTGTTTTTGACAACAAAAGATGTTAGTCACGTTTTTGTGTGCTCTTCGATTTTTGAAAGAAATGGATCAAAATGGAATAAAGTGTTCCAAGGCACTTGCAATGTTGACTGTGGCATTCGAGGAGTCCACTTTCGAAGAAAACATCAAAGCAGTGAAAAAATTGTTATTGAAAATCGTCGAATCACTATAAGGGAAGTTGCAGAGGATGTTGGCATATCAATCGGCTCATGCCATTCAATTTTCTCGAATGTTTTAGGCATGAAACGTGTGGCAGCGAAGTTTGTTCCGAAATTGCTCAATTTTGAGCTAAAGCAATGTCGCATTAGTATCGCTCAGGAGTTGTTTAATAACGTCAAAAACGATCTGGGTTTGCTCAAACGGGTCATAACTAGTGACGAAACGTGGATATATGGTTATGACGTTGAAACCAAGGCCCAATCATCCCAATATAAGCTGCCAGATGAGCCAAGACCGAAAAAGGTACGCGAAGTTCGATCAAATGTGAAATTTTCGTTCACTGTTTTCTTTGATTACAATAGTCTGGTATATCATGAGTTCCTGCCGTTCAGTTAATGTGGAATACTACAAGGAAGTTATGCAACGTCTGCGTGAAGCAATACGGCTTCAAACAATCGTAATTGTGGGAAAACAAATCGTGGATTTAGCATCACGATAATGCACGGCTCACACATCAATGCTTATCGTGATTTTTTGGCTAAAAAAAAAAAAAACAGTAATTATGCTTCGCCAGATTTGGCTTCCTGTGACTTTTTCCTTTTCCCAAAACTAAAGAAACCAATGAAAGGAAAACGTTTTGCCACAATTTATGAGATGAAGTCAGAATCGAAGTAAGAGCTGTCAGCCATACCGAAAAGCGCATTTCAGAAGTGCTTCGAGGATTGGAAAAAGCTCTGGCACAAGTGTATTATATCCGAAGGGGATTACTTTGAAGGAGACAAAATAGATATTGATGAATAAATAAGTACCATTTTCCTTTGAATACACCTCCTATACGGCTTAGAAAAATCTGGGTTTAATTAAGGTCAACACAGAGTTAGATGGCTTTCGAAATTCGAGTCAAACACACAGATCTGTATTTTCAGTAGGGTTACCCAATTGAGAATCATCTATGTGAAAACTCTTTATGCGGACTCATCGGGAATGATGAGCGACTTGATACAGTTTTTTTTTTTTTGTCGAGAGAAAGCTTTACTTTTCTATTTCTATTGTAGGAAACTATGTTGAATAAAAAAAATTAATTTTGCCAAAAGTAACAGTCCAAAGCAACACTTCTTGGTGAAGGTGATGCTGCTTTTTATTTGAAGGCTGATTTTTGACCAATATTCTCTTGAGAGTCACCAGAAACGATTATTTAACATATGGCTTAAGCAGCTCACGACTACCGGTTATCCTCTATGAGCCAAAAAATACACATTTGGCGGTGAACTAAAGTGAGAAGGCAAGGGTTTGTTACCCAATGCATAAAAAATCTGCTCCAATGGAAAATTTAACAATACTCGACGAATTTTATATATTGGATTTTTTCTTTCAAAGTTTTTTAATATTTAAATCAAATTTAAAATATATTACCTTTGCTCGAATATTTCGCCAAAAAGTATATAAAAAATACAATTAATATTAATTTCGCACCAGCAGCACTGTTAATTTTTCTTTAATCCTTTGTAAAGATATGATTTTGTTATCCAAAAAATTATATTTATATCATAATATGAAATTGCATTATCAATAAACACTTTTCATTTGTTTTTCACAATATTAACACACTTTAATTTATTTATTTTCAAATAAATTTATTTTTTTTCGCAACGATAAAATCAATTTATTTTCAAATCAATGCCAGCTTTAGGAACAAATGTAGCACGAAAAAAATTATCGTTTTCAATTTTTACAATTTTTTTCTCACCAAAAACCACTTTATCATTTATCATTCACAATTTTGTTTCTTTCGCTTACAACTGACTTTTCATTTCCTGTCAACACTTTCACTTCCTGACCGTAGCGTACACGCCGAATTGGGGGCTTCCCCTTAGAGGTTTTTGCCATAAATTTAAGGCATTTATTTATTTATTGCCTCTCTTTTCACATTTTTTAGCAGTTTTACACGCACATATTTATTTGAGTTGTATTTAGAAATATTTTTTAAAATTATTAATTTCCGTTTTTTTTTTGTTTCCGTTGTAACACTGAATTTTGAATTTTTTTTTATTTATTTGATTTTTTTTTATCAATTTAAATCTCAATTTTTAACTCTTCTTGAATTTATACTACGCACGACACACACGACATCGCGCTCCGACACTTCCGTTCAGACTATGCTCCGCGGAACGAATGTTATGTGTTGTGTTGCAGTATTCATTTGGCCAAAACTTAAACACAGAGCTTATTGAATGCTGGTTATATACTATGTGCGTATGCATATTATGCATATTGCCGCTTGGAAAGCTAAATTCCAATGAGAGAGTCAAATATGTTTTTGTGAGAGCAGGCGGGCGCCATAACGGCTGATAAGAATGGTAATGACAATAACAAAATGTAAATAACGAAACAGCTGATGTCCTGCATAATACTTTTTCGCCATTGTTCTTAGTATGTGTGCATTATAGAAATGGTAAAAAAAGATGAGATTTAAAAAAATTATTTTGGAATTTTTTTATTATTTGAATAATTTTTATTTATTTTAATTTAGATTTTTTTTACAAATATTTTTATATGCTCACTGTCACATCAACACTATCTACTCTCTCAATTGCTCTCCCTTTGCTCTCTCTCTATCTTTCTCTCTGTCCCTCCCTGATTTTTAATTCCCTTTACACACTTACTGATGCACATGCGCATATCTTTTCCGGCTTTCTAATTTCCACAACGAACTGTTGCTTTTCGCCCTGCAGCAGCACAATAACCAGCTGTTTGCCATGCCGCAAGCATTGACTGACTAGCTGAGGGCTGCTCGTTTTTTTTTCGTTTTAGTTGATTTGCCGCCTTATCGTTGGCACAACGTATTTATTATCTAAGTGCATTAAAAAATGATTGCCGATAATGTTTCCGAGTAATGATGAAATATTCTATTTTGCTTCATCACATATATAAGAGATGTGAGAGATTAAAGCAGTTTCTTTTCATATTCTTATTTACGTTATTAGGCAGAAACTCTACGCAATTTTAAATCTTTACTTTGAATAATACAAAAAAAATTTCATTGTCCCTGCTTTGCGTCGCCTGAAAATTTTCAATATCTTCTTACATTTTATTTATTTTTATTTTTAAGTCATCTTGAGTCAGTCGACCTCCATACCGTTGGGATGATCGGGGCGAGAGCGACCTGATTTCACTTGATTTTTCCAAATGGCGCCAAATAACGAAGAAAACGAACGGGTGGCGCGCTATTGTTGATTCGGCTATAATCACGTAATTGGTCCCTAATTTTCTTTATTCAAACTTATTTAATGGCTGATATTTGCTCAGTGATAGAGCACTCGCCTGTCAAATCAAAATCCTTTGGTTCGATCTCTTCCATAAGAAATCTGAGGAAGAGATGTGGTGATATCCGAAGCAGTTGTCATGTCATTTCTAACATTTGTCTTTGTTGAATAACAAAATATTCAGTTTAAAATTAAAGAAAATGCGAATAAAACACAGGAACATAATGGAAATCGTAACGGTAACAGATCTAAAGCCTAAAGTGACAGTAGAAATAAATGACATCGACTCTCTAACGACGAGGGAAGAACCTGTCACTGATATTAATATCAATATCTCGGTACCAAATTATAGAAAACAAGTGAGAGCATACGTAGCCATGCCAAGTCAAACGGCAGAAGCGTTGCTAAATTATTGACGCACTAAAATCGGCTGTATTAACCATAGGCTATGACTGAAGGAATCCATTAAAAGACGCTTTCCATGCTTTGGCCCAGGTTACTTAACATGGACTGCAAGGGACCAGACAGGAAAGTTCAAGGACTATGCATAAAGTGCGGCCAACTAGGGCACAAGCTGAAAGAATAGATTAGACCATCATTTTACTGTCGATATTCGGATGAAAAGATTGAACATAAAGGGCTCTACGAATTTCGCGTCCGCGAAATGAAAGCTCTACAGGCGAATATGCATAGATGTAAAACCGCAGATGCACTACTGACCCAAATGACCCAAATAACAATATAAAAGGAAGGATAATCGACGACCACAATTATACAACTGAAGCAGAAGGTTGCCTAAAGTCGCGTTAGAATAATAATAACATTGAACCCAATGATTACTCTCCCCCTCCTCCCGCCCATCTAATACGAGGGCGACATGTTCGTATCGTACAGATATTGACGAGTCATGCATGACAAAAAAGGTTTCAATATCGAGATCTAAGGCTGTTCAGTTCTGAAGGATCTTACCTTCAAGAAGTTTATCTATAAATACTACCTCTGCACTTCCAAGCGTCCACTGCACTTCACTCAAATTTAATGCAAGACTAAAAGCGGAGGCGTACTTAGTCGAGCCCTTGGAGCTGAGTTGATGTCTACCCACGAATTTTCTTTTACCTTACCTCTGTGGTAGAGTTTTTATTCTAGTCATGGTAGAAAACGATATCTCAACACTAGCTATTGCTACTGCAAGTATGGTCAAAATGGTAACTATGAAGTCATTTCAAAGCGCGAAAATACGTTCAGTCGCAATACTCCAACAGTTTCAAAACTTCATTTGAACAGTCGATAGATGATATTTTTGCACACCACATCCTCTAATCTACTTTCACCGTGAACGATGATATCTTATCTTTGAAGTATGGTGCGAACATGTGCAACTCGCACGATTTATTAACTGCAGCAAACCCTGGAATAAGCAATAGAAGGCTTAGTAGTACAGTTTTACCTTCGAGAAATCTTGCAGTCAAACTCTGTACTAAACCGTCGATCCTTCGATGCATGGAATAATTATTGCGATGACTCTTACATGGGCTTCGCTTTTATAAAAATTTTAATCCACATTAACTCAGAAGGCAGTTTCGTAAATTTTTTGATTATTAAATAATAATATTTACAAATTGTAAAATAAACGGTTTTCCAATAGGGATGTTTAGGCCATTTTTAAAAAGTCATTATCTGTCATTTTTTTTCATTGTATTCAGTAATATTTACAATTTCATCATGGCAAGATTATCAAAATAATCGTTCGGCAATTGCAACTTTTCGTACGCTTTTGCCATTTTATGGTCGTAATAATCGTTCACCTGTGCACGCTATTCGTCGAATTGTTGAAAATTTCGAGCGTACATTTTCTTTACGTAATGTTCAAGTGCCAATAAGACAAAGAACCGGCCGAAGTAATGAAAATATTGCTGCCGTTCAGGCAAGTGTTGCTGAATACCGCAATATGTCGATTCCAAGACGTCCTCAAGAATTGGGACTGACTCAAACCACATCCTAGCGGATTTTAAGAAAGGATTTGGGCTTGCATTCGTATAAAATTGTTTTCACTCAAGAACTGAAGCCATTGGACCACCATAAACGTCGTGAATTTGCTGATTTTGCCTTGGAACAACTTGAAAACGATAACGATTTTTTTAAGAAAATCATCTCCTCCGATGAGGCTCACGCTCATCTGAGTGGTGCGGTAAATAAACAAAACTGTCAATTCTGTTGCGAAGAAAATCCACAAATTATTCATGAACAACCATTACATTCACCTAAATTGACATTTTGGTGGGGTTTTTGGTCTGGTGGAATCATCGGTCCGTACTACTTTCGAAATGAAACTGATAGCACCGTTACTGTCAATGGAAAGCGGGATAGATCGATGATAACCAACTTTTTATGGCCACAATTGGAAGAAGTTGATTTTAACAATATCTGGTTTCAACAAGACGGGGCTACGTGTCACATAGCACGTGCAACAACCGAAATACTGCGAGAAAGGTTTGGAGATTCAATTATTTCAAGAAATTGTGGCATTAAATGGCCTCCAAGGAGTTTTGATTTAACACCATTAGACTACTTCGTATAAGGTTATTTGAATTCATTGGTCTTGAGCAATAAACTAGACTCTTCAGGCTTCAATTGAACAAGCTATTCATGACATACGACTCGATTTAGTGGAAAAAGTGCTTAAAAATTGGGTTCATCGAAATCGTTGCTGCAAAAGAAGTCGAGGAGGCCATTTTAATGACGTTATAATCAGAACTTAATGTATCGTTTGTACTTCACATTAAATAAATAAAAAACATTTGAATTTCCTTAACAATTGGTGTGTTTTTTTTTAAAGAAATCATATCACTCTTATTGGAAACCCCCTATATAATAAATATCACTCATACGCCATGTGCACCCCACCCCCTTGGTAAAAAGTGTATAGTAAGGTTTACTTATTTCAAATAACAATGAATACAACTCATGTCTAAAATCATGTCAACAACTTTAAAATTTAAAACAAATTTAAAATTCGTAATTTTTTACCACCTCAAACCACATTGTTTTAATATCCTTATCACTGAAAGCACTTCAGGCAGGTTGACAATATTTGAACAGGAAATTCAAAACATAAAATTTCAATTATATATGTACATATCTAACAACAACTGGAACGTTATCACATATACATAGAAATATACTTACATTAAAGGAAAATAATATTACAAAATATCCAACTAAGCGTTCAACGGAAACGGAAGTAGCGGTTGAAAAGGCTAAACGCACGTGCATATTCCAAACATTTGTATGGATTTACGCGTGAGCACGTCAAGCGTGAATTGAAGACAAGAGAGAAAAACCATGGAATAATATTGGCATAAGCCATACGCCCTAATGCATACGCATACATATTGGTACAATATACGTGTATATATAATTGCGGTCTGTCTGTGGCAAGTTGTAAATCAATAAGAATCGATATTTTGTCACGCACACACATATATATATGCATATATGGAATGTTTTCCTTCACAGTAATTCATATTTAAATATTTTTTAGCTTTAAACTCTGCAGTTTATTACCGTTAAGTATGTCCATTAGCAAACTTATTGAATTTAATGTGTAAAAAAATATTACAAGGACAATGTCAACGTCATTAAATCGTTAATAATTCTGCCCAACAATTTACCCATAAATACCAATACATATACTCTCTTGGCATTCTTAGCCATTTGAATTCCAAACGTTGTCAATAGCTTTGTCCTTGGTTGATATGTACTCGTATTTGGCACCATTATTCAATAATCATTCTACGCCAATCGTCTGCCTTATCGCTCTGCCTTCTCTCTCTCCCTTTCTCTCTATCCATTCACCACTTGGTCTATCAGTCTTACTTTGCAAAAATATTTCATTTATCCACTTATCCCATTAATATGCCTTTCATGACTGCGTTACGTTGTCGCCTCCATGTAATTGCAATAACTAAAAATTGTCAGCTATTTCTTGCGATAATCGCTTTAATGATGATTGTACGAGTAGATGAGTGTACTAAGACATATTACTACGCCTCAGCTATCGAACTATATAACTTGCCTCGTATGAAAACAAAAACCTTTTTAAAGTAAGATTTTCTTTGATATTTCTTTTGTAGTTTTCATTTAAGTTTAAAATGAAGCGGTTACCCCATTAGACTATTGAGCGGACATAATTTAATATCATTGCGCATCTCTAGAGCTCTTCAGTTGCATGTCAAACCAAAAAGTAGAGTTGGCGCAATTGGACAATTGACGTATATTTTCTCCCGGCAATGCGCTCAAGTCTCTAAACATTGTCGGTTCTAAAGACTTCAATTTTCAAGTCCAAAAGCATGGATTTCCCAAGTTAATTTTCTTAAGAGTATATGTTTTTTCTCCTTTTCAAAACTCCTTTAAAGAAGTTTGATTGTACGCTAAGTCCACCTGGAAGTCTACTCAATAGAAAGCATCGTTTAAGTAGATCTTAAATTGTAAATATAAATTCTCTTTATCTCCAGAAAAGCTTTGATGTCCTTCTCTTATCCCATCATCGTGACTACATTATTCTACTCGTATTGTAACAATTGAAACACAAGTATCTGGAATTAGCATTCGGTATGGATACCTTTTGTATAGTCAGCGTAGAGTTAGACCAAAGTACGTAGGAGTCATCTTGCAAACCTGTCACCAAATATGTCATTATGTCCTGGCACACACGCAGGGTTCGTAGAGAACTGTTTACGCCATTTCGCACTCTTCGCTCAACTTATGGTCCACATAATCGGTCTTTTGAGCGTACTATTCGCAACACCATCACCCATCTTGAGACCCAGCACTCATTATTGGATATTATTCGACCGAATACACGACGTCTACGTCCAGCACGCTGTGTAGAAAATATAGTGGCCGTAGCTGAGAGTGTATACGAAGACCGTGGAGAATCGATTCGACGTCGTTCGCACGAACTCGGACTGACGTATGGAACAACTTGACGCATTTCACGTCGAGATCTTAAATTTAAAGCGTACAAAATACAGTTTGTACAAGAAGTGGAGCCGATCGACCTATCCAAGCAACATCACCTCGCTTTATGGGATCTTGAAAAGTTCCCAGAATATCCGATGTTTTCGAGCGATGAGGCTCATTTCTGGCTCAATGGGTATGTAAACAAGCAAAATCACCGCATTTGGGATGAAGAGCAACCTGAAGAGATTAAAGAGCTGCCATTTCATTCACACAAAACAACGGTTTGGTGTGGTCTGTGCCGGTGGGCCGTTGGAATCATCGGTCTATATTTCTTCAAAACTGATGCAGGTGAGAATGTAACCGTCAATGGCGACCGTTATCGCACCATGATAACCGACGATGACTGAATTTGAAGCTCGTAATCTCCGCGACATTTAGTTTCAACAAGACGGCATCAATCAATGGATTTATTGAGAGAACACTTTGGTGAGCAAATATTTTCGGGTTTTGGGCCGGTCGATTGGCTACTAAAATCGTGTGATATCACACCATTAGGCTTTTTCCTGTGGCGTATGTAAAGTCTAGAGTCTATGCGGACAATCCCACTTCGATTCAGGCCTTGGAGCAAAACATCACGTGTGTCATTCGCCAGTTACCAGTCGAAATACTCGAACGAGTCATCGAAAATTGGACTCAACGGATAGACCATCTGAAACGCAATCCCGGCTAGCATTTGAAAGAAATAATCTTCAAAAAATAAATGCCAAAGAATGTTCTTTCGAATTATAATAAACATTCCCCATTAAATTTGAATTTTCCGTGTTTTCTTCTTTAAAAATATAGGAAACCTCGAAATGGATCAACCTTCATATCCAGAGTAACCTGACACTTTGACTAACGTAAGCCTGCTAGTTCCTAGCTGAAAAAGTGCATGCATCAGCTTCTTTCTAAAACTTGGTCAGATTTGTGCATGACTAACGATTGGAACCAAAGTATGTTCGTAACAATGCGCAAAAAAGAGTCCCACAATCCGCGCCAATTACATAGGTATTCTCAGTATCGCAATGAACCCATTATCATGTGTGCGGCTTCGGGTCTGGTAAATACATCATTGGCCAGATATAAACTATTCACCAAATCTTAGAAAAGGGCCATAATACAAGGATCAACACACACCAAGTTTTCATCGATTTTAAAGCAGTCATTGACAGTCCAAATTGTGTTACCTCTATGCCGCTAGATCTGGATATACAGCTGTCTTTCGCCTATTGTACCCATATTTTCGGTCGGAGTGTTTTTGAAGTGGCTCTTCTGATGGATTTAAATTGGGGTCTATACACTTCTGTGTATCCTTCCGAAATTTATGAAGCATTTTTCCATTAGGTTACTTTATTTACGGTCGCATGTATTTCTTTCCATTTGTCTTACTCTACTTCTGCATTTACATGCAAAAAGAGAATTCATTCATCTATATATGGCCTATGTATATATAGCCTATGTATTTTATATTGATTTTCTATGGAAATTCACTGAAACAATAATACTTCACACTGGTCTGGACATTACATTAATTATTTATAATCTCATACGTAAACAAGGTTATAGAGATGCAGGTGTTTTGATTTCCCTCGCTAAATGTTTTATACTAAGTTGGCATTCGTTAAGGAAGTACGATAGCTATGTTTGTAGTCCGGTGTAGACAGTGCAAATATTATGTAATCGATTTTTTTGAATATCACCCTTGACCCTTGTAAATATTTGTGTTAAAGAACTAAGTACAAGGATAGTGGAGAGTGTGTTTTTTTTTTACTTTTCACAAGCACTTCACCTCATCCTTTCTCACTGTGAATTGGCAATATTGTGACAAAAAGTGTTAGCCATCAAAATTGACATTTAATTTAACTAAAAATTACTTGTCCATTGTCAATAGATGTCAGCAATGACGAGTAGTTTGATTTTGAGCGTGCCCCTTTTAAGGGCGTACTCTGTGTCAATTACATTTGATGACGACCATGACAGATATATTAAGGTAAATGATGCTAGAAAATTCGGTTGATTGATGATTGTCCAAAAACTTTATGATTTATAAGGATTATATGTAAGTGAGACGAAAAATTATCAGAACATTTAAAGATGTAGAGCTTCTACAGTCTGAATTTGCAGCGATTAGGAAAGCTAAGTTAGGTAAAGTTGAGCTCGTTGGCTATATGAGAAGTCTCAAATAGACCATACTACGTCTATATTTTTATCAGATATTCCTACACTTCCTGTTATGTCCCTACTTTGAAGAATATAACTCTTCTCTGAACAAATTGTTGCTTTAGACCTTTATCCATTGCGGAATGAAGGTCCTGCAGTTTTCCTTGTCAGATTAGTTGGCAGTCTGCCTGCAGAACGCCGGTACGTAAGTTTCGCGTCTTTCGAAACAGATGCAGCTCAAATATAACAGGTTAAGAAATAAGGATCTATTAAACAGATTTTTCTTCTTCTTCTTCTTCTTTGGTGTACGCGATTATAGCCGCATCAACAATAGCGCCGCTCGTTCCTTCCCTTCACTGTTGCGCTAGTTGGAAATATCAAGTGTAAACAGGTCGCTTCCATCTGGTCCTTCCTCTGCTTCCACCAGCGGATACTCTGTCGAGTACTTTCAAAAGTAGAGCGCTTTCATCCATTCGGACGACATGACCTAATAAGCGTAGCCGCTGCCTCTTGATTCGCTGAACTATGTCAATGTCGTCGTTTAGCTTGTACAGCTCATCGTTCTATCTAAGCGCTTAGACGCAGCTCCTTATCGTGCTGCTATAAAATCGATGAAAGGGTGGTGTGTATCGATTCTTTTCTCTCGCTTCTTCTCGGACTTCTTCACGATTTGGTGCATGGTGAATATCTGGTCAATGGTGAATTTAACAGGTCTCTAAGGCTACACTTCTAAGGTCCAATCAGTTTGTTGGCGGTTGGCTTTAATCTTTCACACAATATGCTCGATAGGATCTTATATGCGATATCAAGGAGGCTTATTGCTCAGACCGTGGGGTCTCTTTTTTTGGATTTGGCAGAGTTTACTTAGATTCCATTCATCGGGGATGCTTTCGTTCGACCATATTCTGCAAAGAAGCTGATGTATGCACCTTTTCAGTTCTTCGCCTCTGTTATTGAATAGCTCTGCCATCGGCTCCAGCCGCTTTATTATTTTTTTAAGCGGGCAATCGCTATTTGAACTTTTTCATAATCGGTTGATGGAATGTGTATACCATCGTTATCGATTGGCGTTTCCGCCATTGAGCAGGTTAGAGAAGTATTCCCTCCATACACTCAGTTTGCTCTGGACATCTGTCACCAGATTACCTCATTGGTCCCTACATGAGATTGCTCTAGTCTTGAAACCTTCTGTAAGTCGCCGCATCTTCTCATAGAATTTTCGAGTATTACCCCTGTCGGCCAGCTTCTCAAGCTCTTCATACTCATGCATTTCGACCATATTAGGACGCCGGCGAATTCGATCAGTCTCAGCCCGTTTGCGGATGTTTCGTTGTGAGGCTGAATTTTCCAATTGTTGCGCCAAAAGTACCTTCTTTGCTCGTCCTAGCGTTGAAACCACCCAGCACAATTTTGACATCGTAGCGGGGACAACGCTCATAAGTACGTTCTAGGCTCACATAGAAAGCTCCTTTGGTCATATCATTATTCTCTTCTGTCGAAGTCGTTCATCCACCGGAGTGAATGCCAGGACTCGTCGACGGAGTCTCTCTCCCACCACAAATCGAACACCAAATTTGCGCTTCTTTAAATGGCCGCTGTAGGACCCACCTTCCTCAGTTATTATTCCTGTCCATCGCTGTTCTCGGACGGCGGTGACGTCATCCTTAAGTCTTAAGGAGGAGGGTCTCTCATTTCAGGCATTTTTTGATTTTTCATTGGACTGTAATTTTTATGTGGTGGGTCGCAAACCCTACACACAACCGCATGGGGTTCCCTTTCTCACTTCAGCTCGTCTTTAAACGGATTTTGGTTGGCTACCCAGAAAGCTTGAAAAACGGTCGCATTTGAAAAAAACGAAAGTGCTGTTTCACCAAGACAATGCATCGTGTCACAAGTCAGTGAAACCGATGGCAAAAATCCATGAATTTTGCTTCGAATTGCTTCCACATCCACCGTATTCTTCATATCTGGCCCCCAGTGACTATTTCCTGTTCTCAGATCTCAAAAGAATGTTCACTGGGAAGAAATTTTCGTCGAATTTAGAGGTGATCGCCGAAACTGAGTCCTATTTTGAAGCAAAGGACAAATCGTACTCCAAAAATTGTAACAAAAAGTTCGAGGGTCGAAGGATTTAAAGGACATATGTATATATGTAAGTGACTCTTATTTAAATTATTAAAATTAAATCAATTATTATTAAATTATCATTTTTAAATGTGGATATGTATATATGCATCATATGAAATGTAACGCACACGAATTTTGTAAAAAAATTTCATCACAACGGCTCACTGCACACTTCATGTTCGCTTCGAGATTTTAAACTCGAATTTTTCGTAAATGTTGAATTAATTACTCTTTGAAAACCACTGGATTATACAAAGAAAATTTACGCAAACTGATTTATTTATAAATGGTGATCCATTTCGAGATTTCCTACTTTTTTGAAGAAAAAAATACAGAAGACTCAAAATAAATGGGGAATTTTTATTATCATACGAACGAACATTCTTCGGCATTTACTTTTTGAAGATTATCTCTTTAAAATTTTGGCCGCGGCTACGTCTCAGATGGTCCATCCGTTGAGTCCAATTTTCGATGACTCGTTCGAGCATTTCGACTGGTAACTGGCGAATGACACGCGTGATGTTGGTGCTTTGCTCCAAGGCCTGAATCGAAGCGGGATTGGTATTGTCTGCATAGACTTTATACTTTACATATCCCCACAGGAAAAAGTCTAACGGTGTAATCTTGATGGCCAATCGACTGACCCAAACCTTGAAGTTATCTGCTCACCGAAGTGTTCTCTCAATAAATCCATTGATTGATGCGATATGTGGGAAGTAGCGCTGTCTTGTTGAAACCAAATGTCGCGGAGATTACGGCTTCAAATTCAGTCATCAAATAGTCAGTTATCATGGTGCGATAACGATCGCCATTGACAGTTACGTTCCCACCGGCAACATTTTTGAAGAAATATGGACCGATGATTCCACCGGCGCACAAACCACACCAAACCGTTGTTTTGTGTGGATGAAATGGCAGCACTTGAATCTCTTTAGGTTGCTCTTCGTCCCAAATGCGGGAATTTCGCTTGTTTACATACCCATTGAAAACGTCGGATCTTCTTGGAACTCTTGAAGAGCCCATAGAGTGAAGCGATGTCGCTTGGGAAGGTCGAGAGGCTTCAGTTCCCAAACAAACTATGTTTTGTACGCTTTCATTTCAATATCTCGACGTAAAATGCGACAAGTCGTTCCATACGTCAGTACGAGTTGCTGCGAACGATGCCGAATCGACTCTCCACGTTCTTCGTGTACAATCTCAGCTACGGCCACTATGTTTTCTTCACTGCGTACTGACCGTGGTCCATTCGGTCGAATATTCGGTATATATTCTCTAATAATAAATGCTGGTTCTTAAGATGGGTGATGGTATAGCGAATAGTACGCTCAGTAGGCCGATTATGTTGACCATAAGTTGAGCAAAGCGCGCGAAAGACATTCTCTGCAGAACGTGAATTTTCGTAATAAAGTTGAATGATTTACATATGTGATTGTAAACGTTGTTCAGGCGTAAGTCTTTCCATGATGAAATGCCAAACAATACTGAACAAAAATAACATGACAGCTTGACACGACTCACGCGTGATCTGTCAAAAAAACGCTATTGAAAAAAGTATCTCTACTTGGAGCACCCTTTATTTAATTTTATTAATAACGCAAGTCCGCTGTAAATTCATGAAAAATTAAATTGTTTTAATTTATACATCCCATTCGTTTCAAGTAACATTAATCATGAGAGTTGCTAGGTAGAGAAATTTTTGTTCAAAATTATAAATAAATTTTATACTTTCGCAGCCTATAATAAACTAATTAGACATGAATCTTATTCGAAACATCTATAATACAAAATCTTTCAAATATTAATGAAAGAAATATGATGGCTAATGGATTTTTTATGAACAATATTTAAGATTGATGGCAGATTAAATTACACAAACATAATTTAAATACTTTGGCAACCCATAAATTTGAACCAACTTCGTCATCAAGCAAAAGATTTTCATCTTGTCATAACCTTCTACTCTATAAATCCTATATATATAAAAATTAAAAGCAAACAAAAATTTACAGATAGCAAAAACGCATCCAAAAATAATTACATAAAATTTCTTAACGCTTTGTTCGACTTTGTTACATATTCCCTTTGTTCTCATTCATTCTTATAGCTTTTTCAAACCATCACGAATGCATTCAGTGTGCAGAAAATTACGACATTTTTGTATGGCAAAGCTCGCAAAATACACGAACACACGTAGACAGCATGCCGCCTACAGCTTCGCAATTGACTGACAAACTACAAAAGCTTGTTCAGCGTACACCAACGTCAGCATTGTTGTTATTGTTTTCCTTTTTATTTGAATTTTACACTGCACGTGTTTTGAATTGCAAATTAAGAGGCGTATTAAGCGTAGTGGAGCATGCCATTCAACGCTATGATCCTCTCATCACATACAATTATCCTTCGTCATATCATCAATTCGCGGTGTGTATAGGTACAATCGAAAATATGTGAGATAACTTCCCGACACTGTTGTTTGGCCATTTCTCTTATGTGATTGCTTTGCTTTTTTCTTTCTATTTACTTTGCCTTGCTATGCTTTGTTAACCGCCCAAACTCATCTAACGGTTATTGCCTTTGTATTGTATTGTGCTATTGTATGCGCTGAAAATGTGTCATTTTCAGTGTGTTCGGTAACCTGTTGCATGACAACCGACCGACAGTTTTTTTACCACTTGCTGTCGTGGTGTAAGTAAATTTAATTTGTTTGCATAAAAGTATATACCTTTGTATATAATAATCTTTGTAATCCATTTTAATGGGCAGCCCAATTTCTCCTCACTTTACGTACGAGAGATATTCCTCTCTCAGGTACTTAGACTCGAAAACCTTTAAAGATGTCAATGAAACTGGACAAATTTTCCTCTTCCTATTGGGCGTAGACATGCGTTAACAATAGCGCAACAGTCGTTTTTTTCTTAGCCGTTCGGCACCGATTGCAGACACCAAGTGCAGCTAAGCCTTTTTCCACCTAATCTTGCCAATGGGGAGGTGGTTCTTCTCTTTCATGTTGCTACTTTCACGGACGTAGTTTTTGCGGAGATATTTATAAATTCAGACATAGCAGCTTATAGGTAGTTCCTTTTCATGGTATCAAAGGCAGTTTTAAAATCGACGAAGAGACTGTCTGTATCGATCCTTTTCTCACGGGTGTTTTCCAAAATTTGGCGCTCGATAAATATCTGAATATCAGGGAGCTGATCATTTCCCATCTGAGCTATTCAAATACGGCAGCGAGGGCTGACAAAGTAATTGCATAACACTACAGCTCCTTTCATTCGACCATATTCTTCAAAGAAGATGATGCAATCACTTTGTCAGTTCTCGCCGCCGTATTTGAATAGCTCAGACGAGAAATAATCGGCTCCGACCGTCTTGTTATTCTTTAAACGGTCCATCGCTATTCGAATTTCACTATGGTCGGGTCGGAACATCTTTTCCACCATCATCGTTCACCATTTACGGGTATTGTGCTTTGGGGAATATTCCCTGAACATCGATTATCATCGTTTGGGTATTCAGGCTCATAATTTACAGGTGTTCACTGTCATTTAGCAGCTTGAGGAATGTTCCCTGAACGCTCCGGTCTTGAGAGCTACTCCAAGTCAACGAATCTTTTCATAGAATTTTGAGCTGGGAGGATAAATTTTCAGACAGTTACCCACTCTGGCATTAAAATTACCAAACAAGTGCTTTCACATTCGCTCTAACTATCGTAGAATGCATCTTTGGTCACATCAATGACATATTGAATAACTTCGATCTGATACAGATAGTGGCCAAACATTCATCCACCGGGATGAATGCAAGAATTCGGCGACGAACTTTCTTTCCCTCGCCAAATCCAACAGCAAATTTACGCTTCTTTATATGCCCGCTGTGGTAGTTTTTAAAAGGGCCTACTTTCTTTCGTTCTTGGTCCGTTTATTGTCCTTCTTGGACGGCGGTGATGGCAGCCTTAATTTTAACTCGGATATCAACCAGCTTGGCAGCAGTAGCTTTCCAATTACGCGACTGATCATTTCAGGTGCATTATCTTCAATAAAAATCCTTAAATTATTGGCAGGGGTCCTTAGCAAATGAGAGGGGGGTCTCTCATTCGAAGCTACTTGAACTTTTCAATTCGGGCATGTTTTTTGTGTGTTGAGTTCCAAACGCTACGTAAAACTACGTTGTATTCGCCTCCTTCACTTTTACTCGCCTCCAAACGAATCTTTGTTGGCTTCCCAAAAAATACTGGATCTAAGAACCTTACATATGGTTTCTGGTCACTCCCAGGTGAATGACAGTCAAAAATTTCGCCCACTTTCGTGGATTTCTACACATTGGCATCAATTTCTAGCCCTGCAAAATGGAAAATTTGTAAAATAAACTGATTGCAATCATTGACCAAGGGAGTATCAGCATATAATTTATATATATATATATATGTATGTATGTAGCATCCGAAAATTGCTTCAGCGGTTAAAATTGCATATGAACTTAAATCAAAATAAAAATTGTAATTAATTCTTGGAATTAATTAAACAATATTATTCGCTCAATAAACCACAATTTCACGCAATATTAGAAAAAAATTGCACTTGCAGACAGTAATCAATCTTCCTCGGTTTCTTATAATGACGATCCATTAATTTATTCGGCAATTTTTTTCTTACTCCCACCATCGTTGAAATTAAGAATGTCTTGATTTTCATCAGTACCAACGCAAACTAATTAAGACAACGTCAACAAATGAGTACTTGTCCTGGCATAATGACGAGTGGCGTTGGCGTTGCTGATGTGAGGAAATTGTGTGGGATATTCGAAGCGCGACAATGTCAAAAACGTGATTTTAATGAAGCTTAAGAACTGAGCGCCTCCACTAATATACAAAAGGCATCGACGGCGTATGAGGTGGTGGTTTATTGTATTGAATTTATAATTTATTTTCGGTGGGGAATTTTAAAACTTCAGTGTGTATTTCTGGCATTAAAAAACAGGTCACATAAGAATTTAACAATCATTTAGCTGGCTTAAAAAGTATCAATTTCTATATTAATGTTTTAGTGATGTGCGAAATTCAGGTGGATACAGATTATCAAATCTTTATTGCCTTGCAGAGAGGTCTATATAAATAAGGTTGATCTAAGTTGAGGTACTTCTTCCAATAGCCTTTTTTTGACAGATTACGCGTGAGTCGTGTCAAGCTTTCATGTTATTTTTGTTCATTATTGCTTGACATTTCTTCATAGAAAGACTTACGCCTGAACAACGTTTACAAATCATTCAACTCTATTATGAAAATTCACGTTCTGTGAAGAATGTGTATCGCGCGCTTCGCTGAACTTATGGTCATCATAATCGACCTACTGAGCATACTATTCGCAACACCATCACCCATCTTGAGACTCAGCATTCATTATTGGATAATATTTGACCGAATAGACCACGTCCAGTACGCAGTGAAGAAAATATAGCGGCCGTAGCTGAGAGTGTACACGAAGACCGTGGAGAGTCGATTCGGCGCAATTCGCAGCAACTTGGACTGACGTATGGAACGAGCATTTTAGCTCGAGATCTTAAACTGAAAGCGTACAAAATACAGCTTGTGTAAGAACTGAAGCCGCTCGACCTTCCCAAGCGACATCGCTTCGCTCCATTGGCTCTTGAAAAGTTCCAAGAAAATCCGACGTTTTCTAGTCAAATTTTGTTCAGCGATGAGGCCTATTTCCGGCTCAATGGGTATGTAAACAAGCAAAATTGTCGCCCTTGGGACGAAGAGCACGAAGAGCTACCGTTTCATCCAGTGGTTTGTGGGCCGGTGGAATCATTGGTCCATATTTCTTCAAAAATGATACCGGTGAGAGCGTAACCGAGCGTAACCGAGCGACCGTTATCGCGCCTTGATAACCGACTATTTGATACCTGAAATTGAAGCTCAAGATTTCCGCGACATTTGGTTTCAACAAAACGGCAACACCTCCCTCACATCGCATCAATCAATGGATTTATTGAAAGAACACTTCAGTGGAGATATGTAAAGTATAAAGTCTACGCGGACAATCCTGCTTCAATTCAGGCCTTGGAGCAAAACGTCACGCGTGTCAATGAAATGAAAATTCAACCTACCTGACGAAATATCCACCAAATGAGTTGAAGCTGATCGACTTCGCCGGGCATAGAAATATGGTCTGTTCTAAAAAACAACTTCCGGCCTAAGAAAATTTATCAAACTACATGGCTTTCCCCACCAAACGGAGCGTGTTTGGTCTCCTGTGATCTAGGCGTACATATGCTTCCTGGTCCAGATATCGACTCGAACCAATATGTTATCGCAATCAAGATACACATCTTCCACTGTGCAGTTAAAAATGTCCGTCAACAAACGCAAGGAAAGTTAAACGTCGAGAAGCTGCCGGCACAAAAGTTACCCAAAAACTTTTTCTGCTCAACATGCATTCCGACTTCTCAAGAGTATTTATCAGCATTTCATTATAAGTGAACTGCGGGAGAGGCCGAAATGCATGAGCATGAACAGAGTGAGAAACTGTTCGACAGGAGTAATGGTTGAATACTCAATATGAAACCTAAAGTATCGATATAGCAACTGATGCCCAGAGCAAGATGAGTTGATGCTGATGCTGAATGACATTGAAGGTGTGCCCGAATTCCCAAGCGATTTGTTCGGATGAGTGCATACCTGACGAATTGGAATCTTAATGTGCTCTGTCCAATCAATAAAAATAGGATACCTCATATTACGCATCTATTAACGTTGGATAAGCTTATAAGATATTATCGAACGTACAATTTGAATAGCTAAAGTCCAACGTTAACGAACTGATTGGATCTTACTATTGTGTCTTTAGAGGTGATAAATCTACCATTGACTAGATATTCACCATAGGCCAATTCTGGGAGAAGAATCGTGTCTACGCCAACGAGGAAGAAGAAAATGTACTGTTATCAACCAATTGAACTCTCTGCTCAATAATTCATTTGACACTTGAACTTGCAATACGTAATGGAGAATTATTAAGCGACCAAGTTGATAAGTTTTATTTTAAGGTTCAATGTCGTGAAACATAAATTTTATTTCCCACAAAAATTTATTATTCAAAATGCGTACTTAAATTTTCTATTTTACAGTTTACGTCAAAGTTATTGTAATTTCTAGATACTTATAGGTTTATTTTTCCAGGCATTTCTTTTTATTTATAGATACATATATAAAAGCGTGGGTAGACAAGTTCTGAGACGGACAGTATTGCTTGATGTAAAGGGTGATCCATTTCTAAGTTCCCTACTTTTTTAAGGAAAAAAAACACAAAATTCAAATTTGATATTGAATGTTTACTATCATTCGAAAGAACATTCTTTGGCAATAATTTTTTGAAGATTATCTCTGGCCACCGTTATGTCTCAGATTGTCCATCCGTTGAGTCCAATTTTCGATGACTCGTTCGAATATTTCGACTGGTAACTGGCGAATGACACGCATGATGTTTTGCTTTGAATCGGACCGTGATTGTCCGCATAGACTTTAGATTTTACATATCCCTACAGGATATCATGATAGCACACGATCTTGGTGGCCAATCAACCGGCCCAAAACGTGAAATTATCTGCTCACCGAAGTGTTCTCTCGATAAATCCATTGTGAGAAGTGGCGCCGTCTTGTTGAAACCAAATGTCGCGGAGGTCACGAACTTCAATTTCAGGCATCAAATAGTCGGTTATCATGGCGCGATAACGACCGCCATTGACGGTTACGTTTTCACCGACACCATTTTTGAAGAAATATGAGCCGATGATTCCACTAGCCCACAAACCACACGACACCGTTCTTTTTTCTGGATGAAATGGCAGCTCTTGAATCTCTTCAGGTTGTGTTTCGTCCCTAATGCGGTAATTGCTTTGGGTTTACATACCTATTGAGCCAGAAATTGGCCTGATTGTTGAACAAAATTTGGCTCGAAAACGTTGAGTCTTCTTGGAATTTTTCAAGAGCCCGTAGAGCGAAGCGATGTCTCTTGGGAAGGTCGATCGGCTTCAGTTCTTGCACAAGCTGTATTTTGTATGCTTTCAATTTAAGACCTAGAAGTAAAATGCACCAGTAAAAGTCGTTTCATACGTCGGTCTGAGTTGCTGCGAACGGCGCCGCTCAACGAGTCTCAAGACGGGTGATGGTGTTGCGAATAGTACGCTCAGTATGCCGATTTTGTTGACCATAAAATGAGCGAAGCGCGGGAAACACATTCTTTACAGAAAGTGAAGTTTCATAATAAAGTTGAATGATTTGTAAACGTTGTTCAGGCGTAAGTCTTTCCATTGGATTTCCACTTGGATCACCCTTTATAAGGCGATGGAAATATTTGTTATTGTTGCATAATATGCACATCGGGCAACAGTAATGGCTTCGTCTTCGTTTCAGCCACGTAAACTATTTATCAACAACAGGTGAATCGTGGCTGCAATAACAACAAGAAGCATCAAAGTCAATGATGACCTTTGATGTTCGTATACGAACGAGCGGAATAACATGATAAAGCAATAACCGATTAAAGGGCAGGACGAAAAATGAAAAATGAAATTAAAAATAAACAAATTTAAAGGTATACAAGGCAGGTGTATAAATATATTACCATATTATGGCGTCAATCAATACTTGAAGTGGGTGGCTATTTTAATATACTCGTGATATACGAACAACTGCACAGTGTGGTACACGCCACTCCCCATCTAATTTTTTTATTATAAATAAATATGAATGGCTGTAAGTTTGAAATCTCTCTTCACTTATTGACCATAACATTGCCTCCGACGGTGTCGTCAGAGGCATGGCCAGCAATTCAATTTGCCTCAATAACTTTGTAATGGATGTAACGGTAATAATTGCTTTTTATACAGTTTCAGTTAATGGAAATTCATTTAAATTGTGCTGTTGTGTTAATAGTGTTGGGTAAAACTGACGTGGCGGCAGGATGTGGCTGATGTAAAAGTTGTATAAATGAAGCAGCATAAAATCAATGGACCGTAGCCTTGTTTGTCATAATCGCATAACGTCGGTGCGAAAATTATTGGTATTTAAGCGGCTATTAAACGGTAAGCTGCGATCTTCTTTCTTGAGAGGAAGGCACAAATAAATGTATGTTTTCTTCATTTTCAATTTAATGCGTAAATATTTATTTAGATGATATTCTAAGATAAATCTGTACTAATGGATATATTCGAAAGCTGTTTTTATTTCAGTTCGCAAAGGTCGGGAAGAGCTATGGAATCCGTTTGAGCTTTTAATTAGTTATACTTTTCATGTTCAGCAAATCTAAAATTAACTTTGGTTCGATGTATGTAAGTACCAAAAGGATAAGGGACAAACTGAGGGACAAGCTGAGTTGATTTAGCCATATTTGTCCCTCAGTTTTCGAAATATTTCAGCCAAACTTATTAGGCAGATGACTAGTAGATTTATACGTGCTTTTGTCCAGATCGACCAAGTAGGATCACACTAGCAAATATAAAACCAACTTTAGAGATTTAAAATTTTGGACCATGAATCTGACAAACACGCATATTAGAAAGTGAAATTTTGGTACTCTACACACGTAGCTTCAAATAGGTCCTGAAAATCATTGAAGTCGGAAGACTATATCATCTATCACCCATACAACTGATTAGTTCAGATATTAGGCTTTGCATCTAAAGGTTGATCCAAATAAAGGTACTTTCTTCAATAGCCTTTTTTTGACAGATCACGCGTGAGTTGTGTCAAGCTGTCATGTTATTTTTGTTGAGTTTTGTTTGACATTTCATCATGGAAAGACCTACGTCTGAACAACGTTTACAAATCACTCAACTTTATTACGAAAATTGACGTTCTGTAGAGAATGTATTTCGCGCGCTTTGTGCAACATATGGTCAACATAATCGGCCTACTGAGCGTACTATTCGCAACACTATCACCCATCTTGAGATCCAGCATTCATTATTAGATAATATTCGACCGAATAGACCACGTCCAGCACGCAGTGAAGAAAATATAGCAGCCGTAGCTGAGAGTGTACACAAAGGCCGTGGAGAGTAGATTCGGTGCCGTTCGCAGCAACTCGGACTGGCGTATGGAACGATTTGGCGCATTTTACGTCGAGATCTTAAATTAAAAGCATGTAAAATGCAGCTTGTGCAAGAACTGAAGCCGCTCGACCTCCCCAAGCGACATCGCATCGCTCTATGGGCTCTTGAAAAGTTCCAAGAAAATCCGACGTTTTCCGCGATGAGGCCTATTTCCGGCTCAATGGGTATGTAAACAAACAAAATTGTCGCATTTGGGAAGAAGAGCAACCTGACGAGATTCAAGATCTGCTATTTCATCCAGAAACAACAACGGTTTGGTGTGGTTTGTGTGCCGCTGGAATCATCGGTCCACATTTCTTCAAAAATGATGCCGGTGAGAACGTAACGATCAATGGCGACCGTTATCGCGCCATGATAACTGACTCTTTGATGCCTGAAAATGAAGCTCGTGATCTCCACGACATTTGGTTTCAACAAAACGGCGCCACTTCCCAAACATCGCATCAATTAATGGATTTATTGAGAGAACACTTCGGTGTGCAGATAATTTCACGTTTTGGGCCGGTCGATTTGCCACAAAGATCCTGTGATATCACACCGTTAGACTTTTTTCTGTGGGGATATGTAAAGTCTAAAGTCTATGTGGACAATCCCGCTTCGATTCAGGCCTTGGAGCAAAACATCAAGTGTGTCATTCGCCAGTTACCAGTCGAAATACTCGAACGAGTCATCGAAAATTGGACTAATGGAGAGACCATCTGAGACGTAGCCGCGGCCAACATTTGAAAGAGATAATCTTCATCTTCATCTTCAAAAATAAATACCAAAGAATATTCTTTCGAATGAAAATAAACATTCCCTATAAATTAGAATTTTCTGTGTTTTTTCTTTAAAAAGTAGGGAGCCTAAATTTGGTATTCTACAGACGCGAGTTCAAGTTAATATTGACAAGTTATAAAGACTTCGCAATGGCCGAAGGCAGCCCTTCTTTCTTGCTTATTGTTAACTTTCTATTTTTGGAATCATTGAAATGACCGCCTTGTGAATTTTTGCAAACTTCGATCCGTTTGAGGTAATTTTCGACCAATTTTTGCGCATATTGAACGAATGTACAAGTGCTCAAGAGTTACCCACATAAACACTGAGTTTCGCGTGTCAAATGGCACGATTTCGGTGGCCAATTGACATAGTCAAGACGAGAGATTACGCGCCCAGAAAATTTCCCTCGCAATAAAACCATATTCACTCGTGTTACATGGTCTGTGGCACCATCGTGTGATCTTCAATTGCAGTCCAAAAAAACTTGGGCTGTCATACGACCACAACGCCCCCAATTGCTAGTGGTAGTCTCCCGCTTATCGTTTTCAAGGAACTAAGGTGTGATTTGACTCCGGACAAAAGAGCGCACGAGACAGAAAAGAAAATTTTGTTGGGTGTAATGGCCTCTTTTCAATTGTTTGAGGATTCTTGGAGCCTCAAAAGCGACAATTTTGCTTATTTACGTATCCATTGAGTGAGAAATGTAGCAAGTCGCTGAAGAAAATTTTGTTGGAAAATCGCGGTTGTTCAAGCACCTAATCGACGTAATTACGGCGTTGCGAATGGGCAGCTGGCTTCAGTGGTTGTTACGCACGTTCGGGTCTTCGGCTACGCTTTCACTTACAGCAGCGATAACTGAGGTGAAACAAATGGACCTTACAATATCTGTAACCATTGCAGTGTTTTCAAATTTCTTCAAAATAATATCAACTGCTTGAGTAGTTGGACGATTATGTGCACGATAATCTCATCTCAAAGCATGAAGCGTGACCATTTTTGTAGTTTCAACAAATTGAACACAGCACAGCATAGCACAAATCCTATCATAAGATCTAACTCTGCGACGAGGAGGTAGATAAAGTTCTCGTTGGTACCGTAGGGAGCCTCATTGAGCAAATTTGCTACTAGCTCAATTGAGCTACCGGACAAACTGAGTTTTATTCGATACCTTATTATTCACCTGACTAATGACACTCACACCAGCTTTATTTTGTGAGTTGTTGTAATGTCGGCACACATGTATATGTAATGATAAAGGTGTGATATATGTATATTTCAGATTTCTCCTTTGTTTTTGTTTTGGGTTTTGTTTTTCTTCTCTTACACAACAAGCACTTTCTTCCACAACATCCTCTTAGCGAAACAAACAAGGCTGGACACTTCATGCTGAGACACATGTGTACATTCATGTGGGCGACTGTTGTTACGCAATTTTGTCTCACTGTTGGAGGTGAACAGCAGTTGTGAGTTTATTGAAAACTTTTCTTACAGAATTTTAGGCATTTATTTGACAAAAATAGTTATTCGACTTGCACTCATGCTCTCTGAGAGCACTCATCAGCAACACGATAACAGGGAGCTATGGAACGTAATAATGAGATGCCGAACTGTAGTGGAGAGAAAGCAGACTGCCTATCTCTCAACTTCGCAATCGACTACAACACGTGCGGGATGCGACAGATACCGAGAGCTGAAGAGGGAAGTGAGGCGCATTTGCAGACGAAAAAAGGAAGAAGCCGAAATGCGTGAGTATGAAGCACTTGAGAAGCTGGCCGACAAGGGTAATGCTCGAAAATTGTATGATAAGATGCGGTATAGACGTTCCATCCCCCGACTATGATGTAGTTCGAATAGCGATTGACCGCTTAAAAAATAACAAAGTGGTGGGAGCTAATGGCTAACCTGCTGAGCTATTCAAGTACGGGGGCGAAGAGCTGACAATATGCATGCATCAGCTTCTTTGCAGAATATGGCATGCCCGGCGAATGGGACCTAAGTATGCTCTGCTAAATCCAAAAAAAATGGAGACCCCGCAGTGTGCACCAATTATCACTGGATAATCCTCCTAAATATCGCTTATAAAATCCTATCATGCGTACTGTGTGTAAAACTAAAGCCGGCCGTCAACAAACTGATTCGATGCTATCAGTGTGGCCTTAGACCTGGAAAGTTCACTTTTGACCGGATAATCACCCACAAAATAGGAGCGACTACCTCTTCGTCAATTGTAAAACTACTTTTGATGGCACGAATTTGGTATCCCCACAAAACTTATACGGCTGTGTAAACTGACAGTCAACAATACCAAAAACTTCATTTTCATCGGAAAGGACCTCTCATAGCCGATCGATACCAAATGAGTTTTCGGAAAGATCGGCTCTTTATCATGTGATTTCTTCAATTCGATGCTGGAGAAAATAATACGAGCTGCAGAGCTAATTGAGAAGGTACAATCTTCTAGAAGAGTGTACAGCTGCGGGCGTATCTTAATAATATTGATGTCATTGGCCTCATTAACCGCGCCGTAGCTCTACTTTCTCCAAATTGGATCAGGAAGTGAAGCAGATGGGTGGTCATCACATTCGCGACTCGGCATCCACGTCACTATTAACAGTCATAGTTTTGAAGACCTAGATAATTTCATCTATCTTGGTACCTTTCTTAACATAAACACCAATTTAGATCAAGATATCTAATGCAGAATCACTTTGCCAACAGGTTCCACTTTGGACCCTTTATGAAATTGAAAAGTGAAGTCCTCTCACGAAGAATAGATCAAACGATACAACTCCCTCATCATACCCGTCCTACTATATGTTGCAGTACACGCCGGTGGAAGCTGAAAAAGAGGAGGATCTCAACATGTGTTAGAAAGATCAGGTGGAGAAAGATCTGGCTGTACTTGGTATCTAGAACTGACGTCAAATGGCTTATTTATGGCTATATAAATGTCGTGGAATATCTCATGCATCTCACGTTACATTATTGGCGGTATTCGCCGTCGCAAAACTTTCCTCGCGAAAACTCCAAGTGGCGACTCATCAGCAAGCTTCAACACAGTAAAGTAGAAGGGTATGATGAGGCATATCTGCAGTGTTCTAAGTATAGGTATATAACCCAAGCTCCAAACATCGACTCAGAGATCTATCTCAGCACTGTCAAGAACATCCGTCAACACACATACAGATCTGTAAATGCACTGCATTCGAGTATAATATACATATTAAATAAATTTAATATAACCATAACATCTTAATTATATACATATATTTTCTAAGTAATATTATTGCATTCTATGTAAAGCATATTTGTCAAAACTGCCAAGGGCCACATGTGTGTGGTTGTCTACATATCAGATCCTCCCTCAGAATAACTGAACGCCAACGATGTGTCATGCATGAATAATTTCTAATAAAACAGTGTCACACTGTGGTACACACACACACACACACACAGGAGCATAAACAGAAATATAAAATAGAAATATTTTCAAATATAAACTGACAGGATGAAGGGAGCCAGTGAGAGATGACTCAGTTGCAGGACGTCAGCCACAATTTATCCAAAACCACATGCATATATTGTGGATGCTTATTATGCTAATAAACTACAACAATAATAGCAACAAGCAGTTTTCATAGAAATTCCAACTTTGCACATGCATGCAACATCTCAATCTACACCCACATAGACAAGCAAACGAACAAGCGCACTCCCATTCGCACACCCACACTTGAAGTAGAGGAAAACAATGACAATAATTGTGTATTTTGTAAAAGATGTAATTCGAGTGAAATGGTCAACAATAAATGCTTTTATGGACAAGCAATGCACTTACAAGCACATGCACATACTTCACTTGCAGAGAAATATACTAGTTGTTGACTAGAATGTTACTAGCTTGCAATTTTACACTAATTAACTAGTTCATATATGGCGGCCGCAATAGCTGAGTGGTTAGCATTGTGTACCACAATTCAGAAGGCCTGTGTTCGATTTCAAGTTCGAGTAACACTAAAAATTATAGAAAATTAATTTGTCTAATTATGGTTGCCCCTCGGCAGGGAATGTCAAGCCCTCCGAGTGTATTTCTGGCATGAAATAAAAGGCTCCTCGTAAAAATCCATCAGCCGTTCGGAGGTGGCTTAGAAAAAACTGTGGGTCTCTCCATTTGTTAGTGAAGACATCAAGACGCAAAATCACAAATCGGAGGAAGAGCTCGACCCAAAATCGCTTCAGCGGTTACAAAGCGTCAAATATATATAAAGGGTGATCTAAGTAAAGGTGCTTTTTTCAATAGCCTTTCTTTGACAGATCACGCGTGAGTCGTGTCAAGCTGCCATGTTATTCTTGTTCGGTATTATTTGGCATTTCATCATCGAAAGGCTTACGCCTGAACAACGTTTATGGTTAACATAATCGGCATACTGAGCACCACCATCACCCATCTTGAGACTCAGCATTCATTATTGGATAATATTCGACCGAATAGACCACGTCCAGCACGCAGTGAAGAAAATATAGCGGCCGTAGCTGAGAGTGTACACGAAGACAGTGGAGAGTCGATTCGGCGACGTTCGCAGCAACTCGGACTGACGTATGGAACGACTTTTCGCATTTTACGTCGAGATCTTAAAATGGAAGGGTACAAAATACAGCTTGTGCAAGAACTGAAGCCGCACGATCTTCCCAAGCGACCCAAGCGACATCGCTTCGCTCCAGGGGCTCGTGAAAAGTCCCAAGAAAGTTCAGCTATGAGGCCCATTTCTGGCTCAATGGACATCAAGGACGAAGAGCAACCTGAAGATATTCAAGAGCTGCCATTTCATCCAGAAAAAACAACGGTTTGGTGTGATTTGTAGGCGGGTGAAGTCATCGGTCCATATTTCTTCAAAAATAATGCCGGTGAGAACGTAACCGTCAGTGGCAACCATTATCGCACCATAATAACTGACCATTTGATGACTGAAGTTGAAGCTCGTGATCTCCGCGACATTTGGTTTCAACAAGCACTTTCCAAACATCGCATCAATCAAAGGATTTATTGAGAGAACACTTCGGTGAGCAGATAATTTCACGTTTTGGGCCGATCGTTGGCCACCAAGATTGTGTGATATCACACCGTTAGACTTTTTCCTGTGGGGATATGTAAAGTTTAAAGTCTATGCGGACAGTCCTGCTTCGATTCAGGTCATGGAGCAAAACATCACACGTGTCATTCGCCAGCAACCTTGCATAACAGCGGGCTATCAGCTGAGTCAGCTGATAGATTGTGACAGCTGAGTCGCTATATTTTTGGCTAATTGCAGCATATAGCGAAACTCTTACCGTGAATTTCATGACTGAAAAAGCCAACTACTCAGCTGCTGTAACTACACGAGAAGTAACGACAACATAACGTTGGTGTGGTGGTACAAATTGTTACTTTTCCCCGTTACTGTTGCAAACAATACTAGTATTGAACTAGTATGTATATTTACTTACTAGTTTAATTAAACACTGCAGGGGTAGTTATTTATGTTATAATACAACCAACTGAGTGTGGTCGTAAACAAACAACAAGGATTTGTGTGGTAATGTCATTTAGAGCCAAAAACAAGAAAACAACAAAAACCAGGTTAGCAAAACATTGAAGTTTAAGTGGATATTGTTGAAAGATATTCAAAGTTCGTATTCTAGGTAGTAATTACACAAGTGAAGCGTTATTAATATGTTGATGGAAAGAGTGTAGGCAGTTTAAGATATATTTTTTAAAGTTAAAATTTTTTTATAGAAGAGGAAAAAGAAACTGTGTCGTGATGAATTTTTTTATTAAAAAAGAAAAATATTATCCCTGATCAACAAGTAAACAGTATTGCTATATCCCGGATCTGAAGGGCTCGGCAATATAAGATGATGCGTGAATAACATTCTTGCTTCTGAAGTAAATTTACAAAGAGCTATCATCCATAATACAATGATTTAAAAGTAATTACATTGCCTCTTACAGTTGACTTCTAAACTATATGGCATTAGGTTATATTAAGTTAGGTATAAATGGCTGATCTCAAGAGGATTTCATATAGACACATACAACACGTCCGATGTGATGACATAAAAATTAAAATTACCTAAACACGACGCCACTCTTCACTTAGTAATCGCTTAATACACGTCAAAAATCAGCAAATATACCCAAATGGAGTGTCTGTTATTACCTCCGAACTGGGTAACTTATGGAATCCAAGAATTTTTAGTCACAGCCATACAAAAGCAGGACAATCTAGAAGTACCTCAGTCAGAACTCCCACTACGTGCAAGATTTTCGAACTTGAGATGAAAAGGAGCTACCCTGACCGGCTACCTCGAGTCAGAAAGACCACGCAAGCGCGCGTGGTAAGGCATAAACGTAACCATCGTATTCATATGTGTCAATGGTCAAATAGGAAACGTCAAACGGAAACATATTTGGCAAATCTGGGGGCTAGGGCTTCGTTAAACTTGTTTTTACCTAAAAATTTACGAACAAGCAAGCAATATTGAGATGATGCACTATCGTGACGCAAAAACCATGAAATGTTTTTCCACAAAGTCGGGCGTTTCTTCAGATTGTTTCATGCAAATGCATCACACCGATCAGACACATTGTCTGTTCTCTAGGTGAACCACTTTCATCTTTTTTCTTGGTTTCCCAACGGTCTGGATTCGATACACTACGTCTACTATGGCACTTGATTATCTTATAGGGGCCTTCGCAATTGCATTGAAGTTTTAGGTGGCAAACCCTTCTTCCGTTGTGGATAGTATAACAACATTAAATCTTCATTTTTGAAGCCTTCGGAGTTCATACCTGGCCTTTATTTTGTCACTCATAATTTGAGTTCACTGTCTCACAAGAGCATGTATCTCTCTCAATTCTTCCTCTGGAATGCTAGATGCTTCCTTCCCAAATCTTCTCGCATCACTATTTATTCAAAATTTTAAATCGCTAGGCAACCGAAGTTCACTACCAAAGAGTACCCTTGCAGGTGTTTCCGTTTCCGTTGATCTGGCACATTTCTTGGACCTCGACTTGAAATTTCTTCCATTACCGGAGTGCGGCTCTATAGCTACACGGCATCTGGTGACCCAGTTGTAGGTGAATGCATCCGCAACTGTTTTAACTTAATGGTTTGCAATTGGGTAGACCTCCGCCCATTTATTAAAGTAATCCATTACCACTAGGACGCATTTGTTTCCTAATCTGCTTGACTTGAGCTATATTGCTTAATCTGTTCATGACTTCTGAACTTCAGCCCTTTAGCTGCAATATACTCCTTGCAGATAGCAATCAATTCCGCAACCGATTGACAGCAAAAAACCCAATGGAGCCGCTGCTTGATTTTATCCAAGGTTTTCGTAATTCCCGGAAGCCCTCTGCTTGGACCATTACGAAATTCTTTAAGAACTTCTGGAATTCTTAACTGTGAGACCACTATTAGAGTGTGGGAGCAGTGGTTACCTTCAGTTTGCCACATTCTATGTAAACAGCCAGATATCAATTTTAAACTGCTCCATAGCGTCCAAAATGCCTTCGGGATGGGACTTTTCGTTGCCGCTTATTACTTACTTGGCCGTCTGTTCATCTCTCATTCGTGTATTAACAGTTCCAAGTACGGATTTTCCTGCTGATATTTCCTTAAGTGGCCTGCCTACTACTCTTCAGCTGGTATATATGTCATTAGCCGAACGTTTGTAATATCTTCTTTTTCCTTAGCTTACACTCAGTGTTTACATTCAGAATTACGTGGTCGATGGGACAAAGCGTCCGTGCATCTTTTCTTTGCGGTGAATGGTGATGGTGAAATCATAACTTTGCATAACTTGGTTCGATAACACCGCTATTACTGATTTTCTTAATTATTTGACTAGCAGCGTCTTTTTTGGCTAGTGGGGCACTTCGAGGAGCTTGACGAATCGGCCTAGCGTCAATCGAGCAACATCCAAAATTTTAGAAAGATAATTTTTCTAATTGCGGTCGCCCCTTGGCAGGGAATGTCAAGTCCTTCGAGTGTATTTTTGACATGAAATAAAAGCTCCTCGTAAAAACTAGCGGCTTCGGAGGCGGCTTAGAACAAACAAAACTGTACGTCCCTCCATTTGTTAGTAAAACATCAAGACGAAAAAAAAAATAAGAGGAGGTGCTCGGCTCAAAATCGCTTCAGCGGTTACAACCCCAAATATATATATATCAGTGTCGCATCCACGGGTGGGGGTTTCGGGTCCGGACCCGCCCCCCTTCGGAAGCAATGTAAATCTTAAATTCGAACGATTATTCTCCAAAAAATTAAAAAAATCTTAGGAGCCCCCCTTCTGGAAATTCTGGATTCGCCACTGATATATAAGTATACTTAGTAGGGACATAAATATTATATATTGATTCTCTTAAGACAGTTTTGATTCTAAGTATACTTAGTAGGGACATAAATACTGTTACACACATTTTATGCTACAAAATAAAAAATAATAAATGTTTTTGGACCAATTTTTTTTTTTTACATATTGATTGATATAAATATATTGTATACAAAAAAGCAGTATTCATTCGAAATACCCGCCTTTGGTCTTCACGCACGCCTTAAGTCGGACTGGTCAAACATCAATAGCCGCACGCACCTCCTCCATTGGGAAATTGGCCACAGCACGAATCAAAGCTGTCTTAAGAGAATCAATGTTGGGGTATCTTTTGTGGCAAACCATGTCCTCTAAAACTGTCCACAATTTGTAATCCAGCGGGTTCAAATCAGGACTGCCAGAGGGCCACTCTGCAGAGGAAATGAATGCTGGTAAATTGTTTTGGAGTCAGATTTGGGTCGTTTTAGCTTTATGGGCCGGCGCAGAGTCTTGCCCCTCATAAGAGACACCCCACCATACCATGACTGAAGCTAGGTGATGACCTTTTTCGACCCGTGGAATCAGTTCAGATGCTTCATTAGATGACCGTGCATACATTGTTTGTTTATTAAATTTTTCCTGCACAGTAAAAAAAAATTTCATCGGTAAACAAGATTTTTCTGTGTAAGTTATCAGCGTGCTTCACCAAAAGACGTTTGCATTTTACCACCCTATTTTTTTTAAAGCTGCAGTCAACAAATTTCCGGTACGGCGTTTGGAAGCCCCAAGTCCCAAGTCTTTTTTAATAATTCGACTCATGGACTTTTGCGAAACATTCATCTCCCGGGCCATGATTTTCGGTTTTCGGAGCGGATTTCGCAGATTTCTTGACTTGTCAGCTTTGATGACTTGCGGCGTTCGAACTGTGCGTGGACGGCCCGACGAACATGCGACTAATGCCGAGCGGACGGAGTGTTTTGAAAATATCACCTTTTTTCATTTCACACTTAAAAAGCGCTATAACAGCGATACGGTTTTCATTATCTGACCATTCCATGTTGAAAACTCACACAATTTAGACTTCCCGATACAAACTAACGCTTTACAGGTTATATTTTATAAATCATATGGGAATTATGTGGTATGCTCACATCTTCTATTTTGAAATGCGTGCGTTTAATGTTGTAACAGTATTTATGTCCCTACCAAGTATATATATATTTATAGTCGAATTTTAACACATTAAGGGCAGTTCAGTGAATCAAGCTTGTTTAAAGCCAGATGAGGAATCCAAAGATCTCTGAACCCTCTTCGCTAATAATAAAATATAAATGCTGAGCTGAATATAGCTTGTACATTAGAAGTGGAAATAAAAAGAAGAAACAGGGCAGCTTCAGCACAATCCAGTGTTAAATCTCTAACTATTATAATTCACAAAATCTGTAATCTACAATCTGTAAAATGTTGGGATGCACACACACTCTATCATTACACCTTTTCTATGAATAAAATTTCCACAAACCAATATCGTGTCTAACGTAAGGAATTCACCATGACCAACACCAAATCACAATAACAACAAAACTCAACCATTGACACCAAATTAGCGAAATGTGATAATACTATTAAATTGCTGCTGACACTCACACCTGGAGCTTGAAATGGTGAATGAAAATGTAGCAGCGTAAATAACTGAGAAAAAACAATTGGTTGTAAAATTCCAAAAGTATCCTCACAGGCAAATTGCTTGTTTACATGTACTACATATATTTATATGTATATATGTATGTATGTATGTATGTATATACAAAATATTTGGGTCGCACGTGGTACACTAAATCGCGAGCGATAAACTTTTACCTTCGTAATTGGATATACCTAACAGTACTTTCCTCGTTTAAGACGGCTAGGTCAAGGATAGCTTAGCAAATGCTCAAAGCGAAAAAACAATAAAAGGAAGTGGGTGAAATGACGATATAACAGTTATACACAGATAGTTATAGGGGTTTCCCATACAAAGAGCGTACAAATTATCGCACATACATACATACACATGCATACTTTCATATATCCCCGAGTACATACATACTTGTACAATATGTACGTGTAAACTGGAGAACGTGCACTTGAAAAAGACTAAGAATTACATCCCAGTACACATGAAACCAACTTTTTACTAAAGTTGGAAAATTCGTTTAAATATCAACTTGTTTTTCCACTTGAAATTCAAACTTTTTTCCAAACATGAATTTGCATTGGCAAACGAATGAAGGCTGTCTTCGGGCATGCCGAAGTCTTTGTACCTTTCATAAACATATCAAATTTATTGCAAATTTCAAAATTCGATTTTGATAATTTTCAGTGTCAATATGAACTTGAATTTACTACGTCTGTAGAACACCAAATTGCGCGCTCCTCGATATCTTTTTGATGGATTTTTTATCCAAAACTTCATATGTGTACAAATCGGTTGTATGGGGGCTATATGATATAGTAGTCCGATCTCGATGATTTTTAGTACCAACATGTGGAGGATACCAAATTCCACGTTCCTAAGTACCTAATTTGACGAATTTTTATCCAAAATTTTAAATGGGAAAAATCTGTTGTATATATGTTATAGTGATCCGATCTGACTGGTTCCGACAAATGATCGTTTAAGCATATAGGTACGTCTTCCTATCAATTTTGGTTGAAATATCTCAAAATCAACTAAATCAACTCAGCTCGTGATTCTGATACGATCGGTGTGAATTTCGGTGGGTCTATCCTTCTCCTTCTGGTACTTACATACTTCAAACTAAAGTTAATATACCATTTAATGTACATAAATTTTGGTATATATCTAAATTACAGGTTTGGTAATAGTAAAATAATGAAGTTAGAATTCAACTTGAGGTCAAAAGTTTTCTCAGGTGGAGAACTGAAAAAATTTGCATTTTGTAAAATGGCCTTTTGCTCGAGCAGGCAATGTTTCTCTACTTCAATAAGACTTGAAAACAACATTGGATATTGGAAAACGAGTTGGATATCGAAATGACCTGAAACCATGTCATGTTTGTTGGGTTACAATACATTTCTGCTAATATTAATTTAAGTGTACACTTGTGCATATGTTTATGAGTATCATTAAGTACACTTCGTGAATGAATTTACCGAAGCTTTCAATTAGCGTTAGGTAAGGATTGCGAAAATAATTATGCAAATTAATATAAAGTATTGAAAAGATTTTATAAAACATATTGGTTGAAGAGTAAGAAGAGAGTTTGATAGTGAAGTATGATGGTTGCGTAAATCTACTTGATATGAATCAGCAGTATTCGTGAGTTCTTCATATCCACGATGCTATCGTTCGGAGGCTTAGAATAAACTGTAGGTCCCTCCATTTGTTGGTAAAAACATCAAGACGCAAAACCAAAAATTGGAGGAGGAGCTCGGCCGAAAATCGTTTCAGCGGTTACAAAGCGCCAAATATATATATATATATATATATATATATATATATATATGTGTGGAAACTTGGTAGAGTGGTCCCGCTACTAAAGCCGGGGAAACACGCAAAAAAGGAGAGTCCTATCGGTCGATACCTCTCCTTTCCCTAGTAGTGAAGACAATTGAGGCCTTGCTGCTCCCGTCTCTCGCACATCATCTGTGCCCAGCTATGCATCAGCATGGCTACATGGAAAGTTTACAGCACCACAACAGCACTTAACGCCATATTCACTCATGGCCACAACCAACATAGGCCCTGTGCGTGAACTGTCTTAGCAGCACTGGATCTGTCGAAAGCCTTCGCCACGGCCAATCACGCAGTGCTAATATCGGACATTGAGGAATGCTCATTACCGCCAGGATTGAAGAGGTGGATCATGAATTGCCTGAGTGGTCGGTAATCGTCGGTTGACTTTCGAGGTAAAACTTCAAAGCTACGAAAAATTAAACAGGGGACTCTAGGTGGGGTCCTTAATTTTTATATTTCAGATGATTGATCGATATTGGCGTCTGGCCAGGATATTGATACACTTTGTTCGAAAGTAAACTGCTATCTCGCTTACCTTTTCCACTTCTTAACTCCACGACATTTACACGTACAACCATCAAAACCCTCTGCCACACCCTTCACCAGCTGGACGAAGGAATATCGGCTAGAACTCAATGTGAAAGTCGTTGATGTTAAAATTCCGACTATAAATAACACCTAGTTACTGGGAGTCACATTTGGCAGCTTGCACTCCTTCACTCCGCATACGACTGCAATGCCACTAAAGTACAAAGCCGCAACCTCAAACCGCTTGCCGGCAACACTTGAGGAAACGCTGTTGGCAACGTACATGGCAATTGGTAGGCCAGTCGTTAACTATGCTGCTCTGATTTTGACGCCTGGGATTAGCGGGATGCAGAGTTATAAGCCAGTCAAAACACCGCCCTTCGGACTGTGACAGGAAACCTGATGGTAACGGCGCCCTACATACACAGTGAAACATGTAAGGCGCAAATATGCTGTTTAAGCAATATCTGCTGGGATGCTACCGCAGGTATCAGCCCAACAGACACTTATTAAAAGCCGAACCTCCACTTAGACACAAAAGGAATGGAGTACTAGACTACCTGGACAGGACGGAAAAACTTTCAACACCATTCACCGAGAGTCCGTTAACACCTTTGCGAACTCTCTTCCTGTGAATGGTGTTCCCATTGCAGAACAACAGCTGAGCATACCGTTAGATGATCTCTATGACTAAGACTGGACCCACCTGACCCTAGGCCAGGTTATCTAGCGCCTAAAGCAACAACAACAACTAAATCATGTTGTGCAACGTCCGGTTCCGTCCGATGAACAAGTCTACGATTGGAAGATAGATTCTTATGGAACTAATCATAAACATCGGTCATTTTAATGAGCGCAAAATTTTATGTTGGGTTAAGGTTAAATTCGGTTTCCATAACTAAACACCGATACATGAGCTAAGGTGGATCGACCTGTCCGTAACATAAATATGACTAAAGAAAATTCCTCAAGTTGTATGGCCGAATCGAAGAGCTCGCAACCAAACGGGGCATGTTATAATAAACAGACGAGATCCATGTCACAGCAAATAATACGCACTTGCCTCTATGCAAGAATGAGAATGACCTATAATCCTACAACAGTTCTCTGAAAGCTCTCCTCAACCACTAGATATTAAATGGATTTTGGGGGTTCTTCTTTTGAAGAGGAGCTCTCTCGTTATGAAAGTAAAAGTGGTGCAGAACGGAGTCCCCATTTCCTTAGCTGTACTATTGAGAAGAAGACCTTCTTTCTAATATTCCCAAAATACCTAACAACAGTCTTTGAGATGAGGGTAAATTAATTCGAGGTTCCTTACTTTTTTAAAGGAAAAAACACAGAAAATTCAAATTTGATGGGAAATATTTATTATCATTCGAAAGAACATTCTTTGGCATTTATTTTTTGAAGATTATCTCTTTCAAATGTTGGCCGCGGCTATGTCTCAGATGGTCTATCTGTTGAGTCCAATTTTCGATGACTCGTTCGAGCATTTCGACTGGAAACTGGCGAATGACACGCATGATGTTTTGCTCCAAGGCCTGAGTCGAAGCGAGATTGTCCACATAGACTTTAGATTTTACATATACCCACAGGAAAAAGTCTAACGGTGTAATATCACACGATCTTGGTGGCCAATCGACTGGCCCAAAACTTGAAACTTCTCTCAACAAATCTATTGATTGATGCGATGTGTGGGAAGTAGCGCCGTCTTGTTGAAACCAAATATCGCGGAGATCATGGGCTTCAATTTCAGGCATCAAATAATCGGTTAACATGGTGCGATAACAGTCGGCATTGACGGTTACGTTCTCACCGGTATCATTTTTGAAGAAATATGGACCGATAATTCCATCGGCCCACAAACCACACCAAACCGTTTTTTTTTTTCTGGATGAAATGGCAGCCCTTGAATCTCTTCAGGTTGCTCTTCGTCCCAAACGTGGCAATTTTGCTTGTTTACTTACCCATTGGGTCTCATCGCTGAACAAAATTTGGCTGGAAACGTCAGATCTTCTTGGAACTTTTCGTTTGGGAAGGTCGAGCGGCTTTAGTTCTTGCACAAGCTGAATTTTGTACGCTTTAAATTTAAGATCTCGATGTAAAATGCGCCAAGTCGTTCCATACGTCACTGCGAGTTGCTGCGAACCGAATCGACTGTCCACGGTCTTCGTGTATACTCTCAGCTACGGCCACTATGTTTTCATCACTGCGTACCTGGGTATCAAGATGGGTGATGGTGTTGCGAATAGTACGCTCAGTAGGCCGATTATGTTGACCATAAATTGAGCGAAGCGCGCGAAACATATTTTTTTAAAGAACGTGAATTTTCGTAATAAAATTGAATGATTTGTAAACGTTGTTCAGGCGTAAATCTTTGCATGATCAAATGCCATAAGTTTCTTCTCCGATTTTAGATGTTGGTCTGGTTGAAAGCCCACACCTTCGAGTTCCTAGCACGAACTGCTACCCCTACGACCGCAATGACCGTCTATGAGCAAAAATTTTCATTATAAAATCCTTTTTAAATAGACTTAACCATTAAATGTTTAATATTTTTCCACCGAACATAAGATGAACAGTAGCAATCGAGGCAGCTGTCAGCATCCGTTTCAGCTAGTGGGAGAAACCAGACACACATAACCTAAAATCTAGTAACACATAGTGCATATTTGAAAATGGCGAGTGCGTTGTGCTATCACCACTCAACCATGAAGACTTTCTAATTTACACCAACAGTGCTGTTGATCTTTATATACATACATACATACATACTAAAATATTTGCCAATTCCAATTTATGTATATGCAATGCGCAACAAATTGACAGCAATGTTTGGACAGGGTACACGGAGAGCTTCCTTGCAGCATTTCGACATTTCGACCAATGAAGAGAGAAGCGGCAGCCTAAATAGTTTGTATAGTAGATATTGCATATATGTATGCATATACATAGTACGCACATATGTATGTATGGATTTAATGTAAATAAAATCATATTTATCTGCAGGAAGTGCTGAACATCACGGCCAGAGAATTTTTTATACGAAATAGCATTTTTAGTAAATCGAAACTAAAGGAACATTTATGGGGGGGAAATATTGCTGCAACAGCCTTCGAAAGGCTGTGCGGGAACATACATACATACATATGTACATATGTACATGCAAACATATTTATGCATCGATAACGGTATAGAATTTAGGAAAATTTATGCTACCGACCTTCCGCACGCGCACGTTCCACATGAATACACACACACACATACACACACACACACCGTATATGGTAATAATTTATGTCACAATAATATGCAAAAAATACAATAGCAACAACTGGTCGAAAGGCATATGTAAATTTAATTCATATTTATGTATAAATTTTCCTGCGGGCAGGGCCTGAAACAAAATGCAAAACATCCAGCTGTGAATGGGATTGTCTTATGTTGACCACAAAGAAAGTTAATAATAATATGAGCGATAGATATGTACGAGTATATGTATGTGTAGGTTATATTGTGTTTATTGACAGATGGCACCCTAAGAGAATCAGATTAAGTCACCAGATGTAAATTTTTTTCCATTTCTCCTACCAATCGCAAGCCCTGCTCTATTCGTTCGGGCAATTTTTTGGGCGAGCATTGTTATTTAGTGGGTGTGTTGTATAAATGCAGTTTCTTGTTTCCTCATTACCCCTTTCCACACGACGTTTTATTATTGCGTCATTATAAGAGTTAATATGACAGCTTCAGTAGCTTCCGTTTAATGCCGTTCGGCGCTAATTGGAGACATCAAATGAAGTTAGGTTCGTCATCTCCTGATCTTTTCAACTGAGTGGAGATCTTCCTCTACCTCTGCTACCATCAGCAGTTACTGCGGGGGAAAACTTTCAAAGCTGAAGTGCTTTCATCCATACGGACGACAAGACTCTGCCCAGCGTAACCGCCAAAGATGGGGGCAACTCATAGATTGGTTTTAGGCGCATCTTTGATCATATCGTCCTTTTCTTCCTTCTGACCGTGGTCGTAAATAAGCGATAATTTAAAGAACTCTCCGACGGATTCTCTCGGATTCGTCTTTGTCTAGCCAATTTTCTATGCTACTTCTTGGACGACAGTTTTACGAGAACATCAACCAGCCGAGTAGCGGCACTTTCCCATTTAAGGAACGGGACATTTTGATTGTGATTTCTCAGCCGAGGTTTATTTGCTTTTTTTCATTGGAGCAGATGTTTTATGTAGTGGTTTCGAAAAACTACACACAACCCAATACTGTTGCCAAACAAAATGAAAAGCTTTTAAGGAGTGATCCATTTCGAGGTTCCCTACTTTTTTAAAGAAAAAAAAACACAGAGAATTCAAATTTAATGGGGAATGTTTATTATCATTCGAAAGAATTCTTTGGCATTTACTTTTTAAGGATTATCTCTTTCAAATGTTGGTCGCGGCTAAGTCTCAGATGGTCTATCTGTTAAGTCCAGTTTTCGATAATTCGTTCGCGCATTTCGACTGGTAACCGGCGAATGAGACGCCTTTTGGTACAAGGCCTGAATCGATCCCCACAGGAAAAAGTCTAACGGTATGATATCACACGATCTTGGTGGCCAATCGACCGGCCCAAAACGTGAAATTATCTACTCACCGAAGTGTTCTCTCAACAAATCTATTGATTTGATATGAGCGAGGTGTGGGAAGTGGCACCATCTAGATGAAACCATATGTCGTGGAGATCACGAGCTTCAATTTTAGGCATCTCATAGTCGGTTATCATGGCGCGATAACGGTCGACATTGACGGTTACGTTCTCACCGGCATTATTTTTGAAGAAATATGGACCGATGATTCCAGCGGCACACAAACCACACCAAATGGTTTTTTTTCTGGATAAAATGGCAGCTCTTGAATCTTTTCAGGTTGCCCTTCGCCTCAAATGTTGCAATTTTGCTTGTTTATATACCCATTGAGCCACAAATGGGCCTCATCGCTGAGCAAAATTTGGCTCGAAAACGTCGGATCTCCTTGGAACTTTTTAAAAGCCCATAGAGCGAAGCGATGTCTCACAATACGCTTTCAATTTAAGATATTGAAATAAAATGCGCCAAGTCTTCCCATACGTCAGCTTGAGTTGCTGTGAACGGCGCCGAATCGACTCGCCATGGCCTTCGTGTACACTCTCAGCTACGGCTGCTATATTTTCTTCACTGCGTGCTAGACGTGATCTATTCTGTCGAATATTATCCAATAATGAATGCTGGGTCTCAAAATGAGTTATGGTGTTGCGAATAGTACGTTCAGTAGGCCGATTATGTTGACCATAGGTTGAGCGAAACGCGGGAAACGCATTCTTAACAGAACGTGAATTTTCGTAATAAAGTTAAATGATTTGTAAGCTTTGTTCAGGCGTAAGTCTTTCCATGATGAAATGCCAAACAATACTGAACAAAAATGACATGAAAACTTGACACGACTCTGGCGTGTTCTGTCAAAAAAATTCAATTGAAAAAAGTACCTCTACTGGGATCACCCTTTATTATTCAAAACTCAATCATTTTTCCCATTGGTTAATAAAGTGCACAAAAACTCATGTTCTTTCCGTTCTTTCATACTTCCTATTGAATTGAGCGAAAACTACATATATATTTATATGCATGTACATACATACTTTACTTCATAAAAGTAATCCTTTACATTTGCAACACTAGTGGTATTTCGGATATTTTATTTTGTTGTATTTCGCTTTGTTGTAACCTAAATTTGTAAATTCGATAAGACAAACAAATAGGCAATAAAGGAAATGGGATTTACCCTTATTTATTTTATGATTTTTCGTAGTATTTTATGTACGCATTTGTTTGTTTTTCAACATAAATATGTTCAATAAACATTATATTAAGTATGAATATAGGGAGAATTTAAATAGTCGAAAAAGATTGAAAACATACACACATCTACTACAAGTTTACTGTTGTCCAATTTCCTTCCGACATTAGGCAACGACGAAAGATATGTATAAACTACCACGAGGTGGAATCTCCTTGGCATCCTATGCCGATGACTGCTCGGTCTTGATGTCTTGCCAGGGTTATAGATAATCTTTAATAAAAATGAAAGCCTCCTTTTCTGACCTTTCCCACTGCTTTTTTGTCAGACACGTAAGACTCTCAACAGCGAACTCCTTGCCGATCCTGTTGAACGCATAAATATCTTTTAGATCTAACTTTCAAAACCGTAATTGTCGCGAGCCGCAGGAAGAACAAGATTACACGAATTCAGTACTGCAATACTTAAAAAAGCCGCTGGGCGCAAACTGTTACCGTCAGACATTGAACGCTACTAGTGACAATTGAAAACTTTCTTAACTCTCTTTTCGTGAATGGCGATACAGAACGAACTAGAAGACCATATATTGCAGACGAGGAGATGGAGCTACCTCGGGAGACACAAATAATTCTGTTCAAACCCGACTAAAGAGTTCCCCACTACACTAACCACATCTTCGCATGTAATTATAAACCCAAATAATACAATCTTTGACCACGAGTACCTAGACTAGCTATCATACAGAAAAGGAAGAGAGAGAGAGAGAAAAATATTTTAGTACAAATAAACTAACAAATAATCGAACTCGAACATGGAATACGATAAAATAAATGCTATTTGATTACGGTGATTCTGAACGGATTTTTAATGAAATCTGATAAGAGATTTCAGTTTCTTTATATGCAGCGCTGTTTTGATCGGAATCGATGTTGAATCATGTTCTGAAATCTTATCGAATTGAATAAGTTTGGTGTAGTCTATTACAATATTGAATTTATCGGAATCTATGTCCGAATCCGATTACTCAATGAGTTTGGTGTAGTGAGTTTCGATTTACCGAAAAAAGTCCCTCCAAGGTATTAGTAGGCTGAATCAGTTCGTTTTTTACAAGTTTTTTTTATGAAGCGTTAGAAGTCCCTGCCTTTAGTCTTACGAGGACATCAACCAGCTGGGCAGCGTCACCTTCCCAATTAAGGGACCGCAAATGCCAGGTACATTCCCTCGTGACCATTTAAACATTTGCAGGTGTCGTCATCAAAGGTGGGTCTCTCATCCGAGGCATTTATGGATTTTTCGTAAGATTGTAATTTTTTATGCGGTGACTCCCAAACCGTACTCACAACCGCAGAGTATTCGCCTTCTCACTTTAGCTCGCCTCCAGAGGATTATTGGTCTAAGACCGGAAGTCGTGAGTCTTTCCTCTTTCGACGAACCAAATCCAAACTCTGAAAGTCGCTCATCGTTCCCGTCCCAACGTATGGTCCAGATTTCGGCTTTAGGAGTTTTCGAAAGAAAAGTTTTGCGTAAGATTTATGGCCTTTGCGCGTTGGCAACGGCGAATACCGTAGACGACGGAACGATGAGCTGCACGAGCTATACGACGACATTGACATAGTTCAGCGAATCAAGAGAAAGCTGCTACGCTGAAAAGGACATGTTGTCCGCATGGATGAAAGCCGTTGAAGGATCAGGTAAAGAGCGATCTGACTTCACTTGATATTTCCAACTGGAATTAAACAGCGGAGAGAAGGACCCGGTTATAGTCGAGTAAGCGGTATCTACACCTCCAAACGCTGTTTCAATTTATATATGAATGTTATGATAATTATCGTAATGTAGGTCCTAGGTAAAAACTGTTGAACAATACAGCTTGCTGCCACAGAAAGTACATTAATATGAAGTAGGGATCTTCGATCTACGATCTATATTTTTTTCCAAATCATACCTGAAAGCTATCAGGGCGTTAAATTTCTAGTAAATCGAACAATAAATATAATTTTTGGAATAGTTCGGTCCCAGGTCCACTTCCCGAGAGAAAAAGTAGTTTTTATGTAAAGCTCAGCGTAATTCTAACTACATCGTACCAAATTTAAAAATAGAACCAAAAGCACGATTTATTCGAATAGTTCGGTCCCTAACATACTTCCCGTATATTTTATTTCTTTATAGTTTTTGTTTGGCCGAAGACCAATCCGAATTCGTGGGAATCATAAAGATATTGTGGCAAAAATGCGAAACAAATGTCGGATGAAAGATAGAGACCGTTGACATGTTCTAGAGAGTTAGAATCGAGTGTGTTCCTTATCGAGAGCATTCCGATAATTTCAGGCGTTAATACGAACAATCTGCTTAGTATATAAGAGCGAAGCAAAGCTGCAGAGCGAATCAGCCGTAAAGTGAACACCACTGTGAAGTAAAAATAGTAAATTGTGAAAGTTGTAATATAAGTGAATGTAAATGGTAAAGCGAATTGTTAGTGACTGAGTAATAAATTAATGGTGAGTAAATTCTTTATAATTAAGATACTGCAAACATAGTTGGCGACTTTTATTTAACAATCCAGTGACCGGACTCAAAGGATTTGGGAAATCATCGATGTTAATTTAGCGAATTCGCAACAATTTATTCGAAAACGAAATCGATTATCGATAATTTAATTCATACATCGATACACATTTCAATACTTTTGAAAAGAGAGGTAGCCCTAATTATTAAATATTACCTTTTACGGGTGGTCAAGTGCGAAAAATATTAGCTCACATGACTATTAAAATCTAGTCAAATTATGCATTTATTGCTGACAAACACACTCCCATAATCAGAAATTCAATAAATTTATAAATACCTACATTATGTACAAAATTTAAAATTAAATTAATTATTTTTTAATACATTCGCTGTTATTAAATCTATGCCTTTAGATAGCATACTGGCGTAAATTGACGATACTTCATGAAGTCAACCCTGCGTCTAGAAAACGATCCAAAAAAGAAATCAGCCGGGTGCAATTGTACTTAATTAGAACAAATTTAATTTAATTAAAGAAATTTAATTAACACCTGTCTTTCACAGAAGCATCGTGCCCCGAGCTCCCGTGAGTACTATAGCTTCTATCAGCTTTCCTCGCACAATCTTTTCACAATGTTTGAGGATGCTGAGAATTTTGCGGATATATTCCGCGGTGGACTGCCCTATCTTCTCATTGCATTGCCAGTCATACTTATCTGTTCAGCTAATCCTGTATTAGCTTCCAGCGAATTCTCAGTGCAGCGAATGTCGCAATTCGATGTGAATGGTGTAGCTTATGGTGAGTAGAACGTGTAAGGGTAGATCAGAAGGCTATTGGTGTGTGAAGTGGGTCACTAGCCCACTACGTCGGTTATTGTAATTAGGTTATGTTCAAGGTTTATTTACTGATAAAAGTTGGCTTTAAAATTTTTATGTTAATTTATCATTTCGTCTAATGTACATATGTACGTTAATTGAGGAGATAATACCACTAATAACTCTTTTTTGAGGTTAGGAAAATAAATGCTTTCCAAGTCTCATATCCAAAGAGCGATTAAATTGTAACCTTATATATATACACTAAATGAGTTAGCAGTTCTAAATGTAGGCCGTAGGAATGTTAAATTTATTTCAGCAATTCAATGCTTATATGACACTCTGATTTTCTTTTTTAGGGTGCCGTGCATCTGCATTATCATTAGAAGCAAAGTCTCTTTACACTTGGAGCACGGGCAGACACTGTGTTGTTGCAAAGTAAATTATCTTTCGGGAAAAAAATTATTGTTATTAAAAATAATTTCATTTACAGATTGCAAGACATTAGCATTGACCAGTTCCGTGAAATTCGTCAAAAAGCGGGCGGACTGGTTATATTACTACCGAAGAACGTCAGTGCAATGACATTTGAGGAAAAAGAGGTATTATTTTCATAATAATTAATCGAAAAAATTTCACAATCTACAATCGTTTCTTAGCATCTTAATTTGCTCGAACAATCAATGATATCACAAGCGAGTTCTATACCCATATATTTCTCGCCCTACAATGAAGAATTGGAACGCGTTATTTCGGATGTGACACGCACAAGTAGCATTAATATCGAAGGCAAATCTCAGCGAGCATCAGCTGCAGCAGAGTTGTTTGCCTCTATATCGGCAAATGGTTATCAAGTTATTGTATCGGGTGCTAGTCATTCGGCTAGTAAGAGCAGTAAAATACCCATTATACAAGGTGAACTAGCTGCTACAAGCAAAATATTGAAGCAAGTGGAAAATGGTGAAGCTAACAGTAAATTGCCTTTGATTATTATTGCTGCGCATCTGAATACATTCGGCTTGTATAATGTCAGTAGATATGGAATATTTTAATTTGTTATATATATTGTTAATGTAAACTAATTTTTAAGGAATATCCGTTGAATGCTGATACCGCTGTATTGCTGACACTTGCGGATGTATTTAGCAAATTACATAATACACCAAATGCAGTACCCAAATATCGGCTACTATTCCTGCTTACTGAATCTGGCACACTATTGAATTTCCAAGGTGTAAAAAAGTGGCTTGACGAGAATGTTCAATTGCAGGTAAAGCTGTAAATAAATCTATATATATGTGAATATAAAATTTATTACATAAAAGAAAAATGGATTGTATATATACTGTATATATAATTGTAAATGAATCTGTAAAATGCTGCCTTATGGAGTAAAGGAGGATATTGTGTCCATTACGGGCACTTTGATTGCGGCCAAACCAGCAACTAATATTAAGGATGAGGTTTGACAGCGTACATATTACATTTCCAAAAATATGTATTTTACTAGATATACCGTATACCTTGATGCACAATATCGCTTGAAAACCGAAGAGTTTTTAATTTTAGAAATATACACAACTTTAATGCTAGAATCTGTACAACTATTTTAATTGTATTTTAAAAAATACTTTTACGCCGTTTCTTTTACTAAACTTCTGTCTACCCTTCGTCTATAGAACGTTGATTTCGTACTGTGTTTGGATACTATCACTGAAGCTTTGAACGCTGAATCCGGCAGTCTTTACATGCACGTCTCGAAACCACCTAAAGAAGGCACTGCTATAAACGAGTTCTTTAAATTGCTTAAAGTGATCGCAGCGCAATATGAAAATATCACCGTCGACGGTGTACATAAGAAAATCAATTTGGCCGACCAGCAACTCTCATGGGAGCATGAACGTTTCAGCATGAAACGTTTACCGGCATTCACAATATCCGCATTGAAATCGCCTAAAGAAACAACACGTTCCACAATATTTAAAGACTCAGAGGAGCGAATAATTGAGCAAACACGATTGCATGCGAAAATTATAGCTGAATCGCTGGCACATTATATTTACGGTATTCAGGAGCCAAGTGAGATTTTCGCGAACACACTGGTATGTATAATATATAAAGCGTTGTTTTAATATAAATGTGCAACTCGTTAAAAAATTCTTTTCTGCAGCAAATTCACAACAAAATGATCAAATTCTATATGCAAGTGAAATCTTCGCTACACAATAACGACCTGAAAAATGCATTTGAAAAATATCTAAAGAATGTGAAGATTATGTATGATAAGCCTGATACACGTGATCCCGACTTTATGTTGTACGATGGCCAGGAAGCTCGTCTAAATGTATATCACGTCAAACCTGCCGTATTCGATCTCTTTTTAACAATAATCATATGCGGATATCTTGCATTCGTCTACTTCTTCATACAATATTTCCCTGCGATGTACGATACAGTTTGCAAACTGACAAAATCACAAGCGCAAGTGACTCAGGCGAATTCAAATAATACCAGGTCAAAACTTAATTAGAAAACGCAATTTAAGTTAAAAAAAATAAAAACAAGGAAAAAAAATAGCTCCATCTACGGAATGTACAAATGTACAGAGATATATTCTTCAACACTTGTGTTTTAGAACAATTTCAAACGTACAACTAAAAATTTGTATATACTAAAAGGGCGAAAATCGAAATGTTGCATGAAAGCAAATTGTTTTTATTTTAACGAGACTCGCAATTTAAGTAAGATAATAAGTACTCAAATCGTTTATGCATTTTTAGTCGTTTATGTAATTTGATTTGATAAAGAAAGGTGAAAGGTTGTTAGTATAGTCAAGCATATTAATTTTGATGGGTAAGGATTATAGACATATTGGTTGGTTTCTCTCACTACTTGTTTGTATTAAACGTCATCTTATTAAATTCGTCTTAAGAAATTGTGCCATCACTGCTGTTCGCACATATATACATACATGTTGTATCCTCACCAATCCTAGTTGAAAAGTAGAAAGTACCACCATACATACGTATTTAAAAAACATAAGGCACATATTTCCATGTAAAAGAACGCATTTACCCAATCTACCATACGAAATTACAACAAAGCGTAGCAGCAGAGCCAAAAGCAATACTTTCTTTATACTATATGATGTATACTACTAGTAGCTAAATAATTTTAATTCCCATTGTATTATGAGTAGAGAGCATAGGAAAAATGTTAAATATTTAGCTTCAATTAGTAAAATGTAAGCCAGCATTGCTGGCTGTGAAAATGTTTATAATTTCAATGATTAATTTCAATAAAAGTCAAACCAGAGACAAAACAAATGTAAAACGTAATGATAACTGTTAATTGTGTATTTTCAAGAATATATATATTTTAATTTCAGAAATCAATGTACCTTTAATTGAACGGCTCCTATGAAGGTTATAAAAATATCTGATAAAAATCTCCACTGCAAATGTTTTAAGGTACATGATTTGAGAGTAAGCACCTGGAACGTTCGACTCTTTAATTGGAAAAATAAAAGTGCTGCCTAGCTAGTTGATTTTCCCGTAAGAATGAGGGCTGAGTGATACACGGCACAATGACGAAAGTGTGTAAATCCTTGCAACATATGTTGGTGTCGGTTTTGTGATGAGAGAACGGGCTCTTTCCACGAGCACTGACACTCACTCCGGAGAATAGGCGTCTAGCCACAAGCAGCATCAAAGCGAAGTTTTTCAACATATCACTGATTTGTGCAGGAAAAAAGGACAATGTTGCCCTTTATAAGCGCTGAAACGCAGCAATGAGTGGTGCGCTCGCTCCAATGTCAAAACTGGGCTCGGCAGCTCCTAGTACCCTGTACTGTTTGTTCAATGTGTCAGACCATAGTAAGTTGGAATGTGGCATCCATCAGATGCAATTCTCGTGAGTGGAGTGATGCGCAGGTTGCCCCACACAGTAGGAGTCTACCTAAAGTGCGACAACCTCTTCAGTGGGTAATACAGCAACAACATCCAAGACCGGAGAAGATTGACTCCGATAGTCGACTTCATGAACCTAGATCACCTGCCGCAAGCTGCGGTCCAATAAACCATCCATCCATCGGCCCCGACGGAATAAGAATGCTGATGCTAAAACATTTGGGCCCAGCGGGAGCAGAATATCCCACCAAGCTTCTCAATCTGTCCCTGACCACCCTAACTATACCCGACGTGTGGAAACTGGGTAGAGTGGTCCCGCTACTAAAGCTGGGGAAACCCGCAAATAAAGGAGAATCATATCGTCCGATATCCCTCCTTTCCCCAGTAGCGAAGACAATTGAGGCCTTGCTGCTCCCGTCCCTCACACACCATCTGAGCCCAGCTACATATCAGCACGGCTTCCGCAAAGTGCACAGCACCACAACTGCACTTAACGCCATAAACACCCAGATAGTTCATGGCCTCAACCAAAATCGACCCTGTGCGCGAACTGTCGTAGTAGCACTGGACCTCTCTAATGCTTTCGACACAGTAAATCATTCAGTGCTACTATCGGACATTGAGGAAGCCTCATTACCGCCTAGGTTGAATAGGTGGACCATGAACTACCTGAGTGGTCGACGATAATCGGTTGAGTTTCGAGGTCAAACATCTAAGCTACGGAAAATTAAACAACGGGTTCCGCAGGGTGGTGTCCTCTCCCCAATGCTGTTTAATTTTTACATCTCGAGGCTCCCTCCACCACCTGAGGGCGTCTCGCTGATCTCATACGCCGATGACTGCTCGATTTTGGCGTCTGGCCAGGATATTGATAGCCTTTGTTCTTCAGTAAACAGCTACTTCGCCGACCTTTTCAACTTCTTCGCTGCACGACATCTACATCAACAACCTGCGAAATCCTCTGCCACCCTTTTCATCAGCTGAACGAAGGAGTACCGGCTTGAACTCAATGTGAGGGTGGATGACGTAAAAATTCCGACCACAAACAACCCAAAGTTACTGGAGGTCACATTCCATAGCCTGCACTCCTTCACTCCGCATACGACTGCAAATGCCACCAAAGTACAAAGCCGCAACTAAATTCTCAAATCGCTAGCAAGTAGCACCTGGGGGAAAGATAAAGAAATGCTGCTAGCAAGGTACTTGGCAATTAGCCGGCCGGTCGTAAACTATGCTGCGACGATTTGGATGCCGGGGACTAGCGAGACGCACTTGAAGAAGTTCCAGACTTGCCAGAACACCGCCCTTCGGACCGCGACGGGAAACCTCCTGATAGCGCCGGAGCACCACTTACACAGCGAAGCATCTATGCTCCCAGTTAAGGAGCATAATGTTATGCTGTGTAAGCAGTACCTGCTGGGATGCTACCGCATGGATCATCCCAACAGGCACCTGCTGGAAGCTGAACCACCACCTAGGCACATCAGAAAGGGAGTACTTGACTACCGCGACGACATACAGCAATATAGACAAGACCCGCTGGACAGGACGGGTACAGGCCATCAACACCATTCACCGAGAGTCCGTCAACACCTTCTTGAACTCTCTTCCAGTGAATGGTGTTCTCGGAGTCAAACCACCACCCATCGCAGAAAAAGAGCTCGAGTTGTAGTAGGCTTAACTCCTACCTATCCAGACTCGACCCTGACATATCTAACACATGTCCCGCATGCAAAGGATCCCCGCTCGATACTAACCACCTCTTTGCATGCCCACTTAACCCGACTCATCTAACATCCCTCTCCCTTTGGTCCGACCCCGTCGAAACAGCACGTTTCCTGGGCCTCCCGTTAGATGACCTCGATGACTGAAACTAAACTTGCCTGACCCTAAACGGGGCTGGCGTATGCCGCTACAACAACAACAACAACGAAATACCAGCTAGCCTCAAACTCCATTCATAGATAGTCTTTCAGCACCTTTTATTAACTCTCTTCACGTGAATGACGTACTTGGAATTCAACTACCACCCATAACAGACGATGAGTTCTGCACACTTCTAGTAAACCTAAACACTTAACCAAACTTAAAACCTGTCATATGTCACCTAACGTATGTCCTGCTGTCTACGCACAACATTAACCACCTCAATGCTCCACCTCATGCTCCTCTAAAACTTACTCATCTCTCCCACCCTCCATAAAATGAGCTCAACTAACTTTTCCTTCCCCTAGGACTGAGCAGTCCACAACAATAACAAAAACAAGTGAAGGTTACATGCAAATTTGAAATCTCTAGATTTCACGCTTCATAAATAAATTTTCCCTTAACGTATTTTAATTCCGCTTTATTCAGTTCATATTAAGTATTTAAACGTAAGTTAGAATTTCTATTTTACATATTTATGAAAAAGAAAATATGAAAATTTCTTATTATTCTTAATTTTAGATATACTATGTACATATAAACGAATCAAAATACGTATGTATGTATGTGATGAAGGTGCAAATTCCATTGAGCTGTATTCCCAGGTTGGTTCAATTACAATGCAGCTGCAACCAGTTTCCGCAAATGATGACAGAAAGCACAAAGCACAAACAAGGCTTTGTTGCTGAACATTTCCAATTGAAATCAAAATAGCAGAAAATCGAGCTGCTATTTGGACTTTAATAATGATTTTATTTACAAAATAACACTTAACACTTGGCTTACTCTAAAATTACGTGTAATAAATGTAGCGGAATCCAAAGGAAAAAAGCAAAAATGATTTAAAAAAAAAAAACAGCGTGTAAAAATACGAAGCTTATGTTTTTAGTGTACAACAAAAAAGAACGGCATGATAAATGCATTATAACAATATTATTATTATTATTATTATGATTACAATGCCACTAATTTATATATGGCTGGAACATTTTAACAAATATTTGTAATGAGTTATTACAATTAAAACTAAGCTAGAGAATATTTATATATGTATATAAGAAGAAATCTGCTAATCAATTTAATAATTGAAGGTGCGCATGCGCACTGTTCACTACTTCTTAAATACCATTATTATGCCTACGTCATTATCCAGATTGGTAATTTTGTATCGACAACCTGTAAGACAAACAACAAATTTATATAAACATAAATCATATCATTACTACTACTAAAGGGTGATCCAAGTAGAGGTACTGTTTGCAATAATCTTTTTTGTGACAGATCAGGCGTGAGCGGTGTCAAGCTGTCATGTTATTTTCGTTCAGTATTGTTTGGCATTTCATCATGGAAAGACAACTTGGCGTATTTTACGTCGATATCTTAAATTGAAAGCATACAAAATACAGCTTGTGCAAGAACTGAAGCCGCTCGACCTTCCCAAGCGACATAGCGTCACCCTATGGGCTTTTCAAAAGTTCCAAGAAGATCCGGCTTTTTCGAGCCAAATTTTGTTCAGCGATGAGGCACATTTCTGGCTCAATGGGTATGTAAACAAGCAAAATTGCCACATATGGGACGAAGAAGAACCTGAAGAGATTCAAGAGCGGCCTTTTCATCCAGCTAAAAAACAACGGTTTGATGTGGTCCATATTTGTTCAAAAATGATGCCGGTGAGAATGTAACTGTCAATGGCGACCGTTATCGCGCCATGATAACCGACTATTTGATGTCTGAAATTGAATCTCGTGATCTCCGCGACATTTTGTTTCAACAAGACGGCGCCACTTCCCACACATGGCAACAATCAATGGATTTATTGAGAGAACACTTCGGCGAGCAGATAATTTCACGTTTTGGGTCGGACGCTTGACCACCAAGATATCATGTGATATCACACCGTTAGACTTTTTCCTGTGCGGATATGTAAAGTCTCAAGCCTATGCGGTCCATTCAGCTTCGATTCAGGCCTTGGAACAAAAACATCACGCGTGTCATTCGCCAGTTACTAGTAGAAATGCTCGAACGAGTCAGCGAAAATTAGACTCAACGAATGGACCATCGAGACGTAGCCGCGGCCAACATTTGAAAGAGATAATCTTCAAAAAATAAATACCAAAGAATGTTCTTTCGAATGATAATAAATATTCCCCATTAAATTTTAATTTTCTGGTTTTTTTTTTAAGAAAGTAGGGAACCTCAAAATGGATCACCCTTTATTATATGCATATACGCTTGTGTGCGCTTACCTATATTTATGGCTACCATATCACCAACACCAAATGTCCCTTTCTCACGATCGGTACCAATTTCAAATGTGCCCGCAAGTACGACAAAGTGCTGTTAAGGGAAGTAAACAAACAGTACAGTTATATTAGAATATCTTATTGGAAAAAATGTTTGCGCTTGAGATAAAAAAATTGCGGATTCCCCACATATCAGTATTATTTATTATTCTTATTATTTTTTTCTATACTCACCAAGTGATACTTCTTAGCACGCTTCGATGGTTTACACTGTAGTGGCTTAAAGCGTAAATAGCCCAAACTACATTTATCTTTTGTATCATAAAAAGCATAATCGATACCCTCTAAATCGGTAAAGTACAGTTTACCAGCAGCAGCTTGAAACGATAGATATATATATATACATACATATAAATATATATATGGGAAATATGTAATTCATTACGTAACGTATTTTAACTTACAAGGTTGCATATCCTTAAATACTTGATCATTATTGCTGGCATATTGCAAGTGTGTGACATTCTTAAGCCAAGTTAGCAATTCATTACCATTCTTAGATTGTCTTGATGTGCAGGCCGATGAGCAGGTGGAAGTAGTTAACGCTGACTCAGTTACTTTAACGCGCTGCAAACGCACACGTAGTTTACGTGTGCGGCTGTTGTTAGTAGCAGTTGACGTTGATGAAGCTGTATCAGTATTCGATGTTGCTGTGGTTACTGCCCCATCACTTGAATCGTTTGCTGCATTTTTCAACTCATCGAACATTGCATTCAGTCTTTCGAGTGACGGTGCTGGTGGCAAATTTACTCTACTACGTTCTAGTACACCAGTTTTATAAGCAGTTAATTGATTATCCTGTTGATCAACAGGTTCGCAGGCAGTCGCATTTTCTGACATTTCTACTACATTTTCTGCTAATGCTCCTTTTTCTGTCTGTACGCCATTACTTGTGAGTTTTGAATTTTTCTTAGGTCTTCCCACTCTCTTGCGATTGGGCTGCGCACTCTTTGTAGAACCAGTTGCTGCTTCACTATCACTTGACATTTGGGGTAAATTCACTGCACGTTCGACATCAGCCGCATAGCCATCAGACTCTGTTTCGGTCTCTTCTATTACTCCCAGTCGACTATAATATGTATTACGTTCAGAGTATACAGTGCCCGATGTTGTGTTTGTATCGCCCAGATAGCTGGGAGCTGGTGACATGATTTTAGACATTCTCGAGTTTCGACTTCTAGCTTTGGACTTTCGATCAGCACCATTTACGGTGCTGGATGCAACTGGCACCGCCGACATGTCACCACTTGTTCTATTTTTATACGAGGAACGTTTTTTATTTCGAATTTGCATTGATTTTGCGTGTTTTACACCGTTTAACAATGCTGCAAACAGTGAGTTTACTTTCCTTGGCACTTGTCCACGCTTCGACCTACGTAAACCTTTAAAATAAAGTGGAAAACCGTGAGTTGTTTCTCATTTGTATATTCATAGGCAGATGTGCAAACTTCTACTTACTATTCGTGTCATCCAGGCTTTGAGTTATATTGGTATCGCCAGCAATAGCTGTTGCTACAGGTGGCTTAATAGCTTTTGTATTATGGTTTTTCCTTTTACTTGCAGCGCGCGGTGCTGGCATTGTTGGTTTTTTAAAGACATCATCTTCATTCGTTTCGCTAGCAGCTTGGGTTAAAGTGGAGTTCTTATGCTTTGATGTCGATATGTTACGTGTCGAAGTATTCTCATTGTGATACGGACAATCATCCATAAATGGTGTTGGTGGTGAAATTGGTGGTGACGTTGTCGACAGTGCTTCATTACTTAAAGTACGAGACACTCTAAATGGTGATGGTGGTGGTAGTGGTGGTGGCGTCGACAAAGTCCCATCACTGAATGTTGGCGATACTTTAAATGGTGGTGGTGGCGATGGTATATGACAATATTTCAAAGGTGAGACAGTTGGTGGTGGTGGTATTGGTTCTATTGCTGTCATCGAAATATTAAAAGATTTATCTGTCCTTTCATCACTTTCACTTTCAGAAAGTCCTTTGGAGTATAGCGAGCGTTTTGTACCTTTTGACTTTCGACGTTTTTTAAAACTTTTATGTAATTCCAAATATTTTCTTGTTACTTCGGGCTAAAATGGATATCAAAATATATAACCGTGTTAAAGCGTTTGTTTATTAGTACACATAGTAACTTTAAGAAAAAAAATATTCAAAAATAAGAGCGTTTTGAAATGTCTTGATTTATTATCGGCGTGCAGTGGCTCATTCTACAAAAGTAGTTAATTAAATAAATACTTCTTTCAGCTTAAACTAAAAAGTATTGTATTTAAGATTTTTTACAGTTGGATTACTCTTTACTTAGCCCTTACTTTGAACTACCTCGGATCCAATATTTGAATGAAATATTCGCTATAAGATATTGTTGTCGTTTTTAGTGTGGCTGTTGTTGTTGTTGTTGTTGTTATTGTTGTTGTTGTAGCAGCTTTGTCAACCCCATCCAGGGTCAGGTAGGTCTAGTCTTAGTCATTGGGGTCATCTAACGGGAGGCCCAGGAAACGTGCTGTTTCGCCGGGTTCGGGCCAGAGGGGGAGGGGTGTTAGATGAGTCGGGTTAAGTGGGCATGCAAAGGGCACCATTCACGGGATGACAGTTCACAAAGGTGTTAACGGACTCTCGGTGAATGGTGTTCATCCTATCCAGCGGGTCTTGTCTGTATTGCTGTACGGTAGTCAAGTAATCTCTTCCTGATGTGCCTAGGTGGTGGTTCAGCTTGTTATGTTTGTTGGGATGATCTCGACGGTAGCATCCCAGCAGATATTGCTTACTTACACAGCGAAATATTATGCTCCTTAATTAAGAGCATAGATGGAGGTTTCCCGTCACGGTCCGAAATCAAATGTCAAATGTGACTCCCAGTAACTAGGGATTATTTATAGTCGAAATTTTAACATCATCGACCTTCACATTGAGTTCTAGCCGGTACTCCTTCGTTCAGCTGGTGAAAAGGGTGGCAGAGGATTTCGATGGTTGTAGGTGAAGATGAAGCGCAGTGAAGAAGTTGGAAATGTCGCCAAAATCGAACAGTCATCGACGCATAAGATCAAAGAGACGCCCTCTGTTGGTGGAGAAAGCCTCGAAATATAGAAATTAAACGAAATCGGGGAGAGGGCACCACCCTGCGGAACCCCCTGTTTAATTTAAGAGAGTTGGGCCGTGGAGGCTTGGAGGATGGTATCCAAAGTGGTTAATCGTGCTGAAGGCACTGCCGGGAAGGGTTGGGGCGCATCTGTGTGGGGTCGTCTTTGGCACACACAGCAGAAATAATCCGTCGGACCTGGGTTGGTTTCTACGCCAGCTCTGACGAGAATTTGGAGCAGACCTGCTGTAGGGTGTTGTTCCATTGATGACCTAAAACTAAGATTACCTGATGATCTAAACAGGGTTAGGTCGCCAAAAGAGTGGCAGCCCTTGGCCGGATAAAATCTGGGTCAACTCTGGTACGTAGAACCGGCTGTCGTGAGAGTCGCTGGTTTGGCAGTTCGTTAACCCCGTATAAGAGCGGGCCAAGCTAGACTATATCTTCGAGGTTGTATAGCCAGTAGCTGGGAGGTATCGAGTTGTTCCGAAAATTTCAGATCAATTGAAGATTAATTTTAGGTAAGATATACCTAAGAGTGGTTAGTGTATCCCAGGAGTGGTTAGTGTAAAAGGTAGAAGTCGGTTGCTGCCAATAACATACATTTGGAGGGAAGCTAAGGAAAATGTACTCTATTAATGGACGATATCGACAGCAACAAAAATATGAACGAGGTAAGAAGCAAATTGAAAAATAATTTAGCTTGGATATTTGACCTTTAATTTCTAACGCTGCTATTTCGGAAACCACCACGTTACCTCATCAGAGGTCTTTCCAGACACTTGTGCGAATTGGATACGAACTTGAGATGCACACAGCACGAACCAATGGTTAAACCATTAGGCTACGTGAGTGCCAGGTTAACTCATTTTTGTTCTTCACTTTTCCCTCTTTCTACGTATTCACGACCAAGTACTCAGAATTTCTGTAGCTTTCAACTTGTCGCAATGAAGTTGTTTTTGTGTGAATCTACTAACAAATATTCTAAGACAACACCTTTTTTTTATTGTTAGAGAAAGTTTTGTTCGTGCGGCTTTGGAAAAAACAAAAAATAAAAAATTTCACTTACCACCTGTTTCGTCTTTTTGCATGCTCGCAATTTTCGAACTTGTGTAGTATTATTATTTTGCACCGGAGAGTGAAATGATACATGTTCAGCGCTGTTATCATCGATTAAAGAGGAATTATAAGTTATTCTGTTTGTCAAATTGTTGAGCGTTTGACGCATATTCGTATCCATAATAGTTACGGTAGTATTATCCTTAAATTCATCAGGTGCTACTGGTAATTCATTGTATATCATATCATCTTCTATAACCTCTTGTTGAACCCGATTTTCATTTTCGTCCGCCTCATCACGTAAGCCTTCTGCTGAACCTATTAATTCACGCCTCAAAATTTCCAATTGAATTTCGTCTTCAATACGTAATTGCTCTTCAACATTTAATTTTGTGCCAATTGTTGACTTCCTTAGGCGAGTTGGCGCTAATAGTCCCATCGAGTTGCGTTTGCGTAAATCCAGTATTTCATGATTTGTTAGACGGGCTAAATGTGTTTTAAGCTCATCGGCAAATAGTTCTCCATTTTTTGGCGTACTCGGTGGTTTATTCAATGGACGTTTTGAAATTTGTACTCGCTTGTCTTCAACTCGTTGTATGTGTTGCAAATTGAGTGGATGTGCTGGCGGAAGTCCTGAATCTACTTCAGTATCGCTCGTATTTATGGACATTGCAGCAGCTGTTGATCTACGACTTTTCGCTGCACGCCTGACTGTTCGTCGACTACGTTTAGCTTGCTTTGGTTTATCGGTAGCAAGATTAAGTGGACCACTTCTACGTAAGTTTTGTTTTTTATTAATTACTTCTAGTTGTTCATCTTCGTCTTCAGTAATAAGCGAATTATTGAAGTTGTCTGCTACAGCGGCTCGGGAATCATTGCGGCTTACATCGGTTCGTACAGCTTGTACATGATGTTCGTCCTTTGAAATAGATCGTTTCGAAACATGCGAATGACTATGTTTGCTTACATTTGTCTTCTGAGTTTTATTGAAAGTAACTTCGGATTTTTTGTTATATTTTGCACGGGTGCTAACAGTTGGCTGGCCTTCATCCATATCTTCATTTTCAGGTAAAGGGTTGACACTAGAAATGTGAGGTTTACTAACATCTTTCATAGAATTATGAGTTCGGTGTGTTTCCTGTGCCCTCATAGATGCCGATTTCCGTGTTGAACAGTTTGGGTTTGAAAACTCATCTCTAACTGTTTTATCATTCGTTTTCTCTGAATGCGTGATATTATGTTTAGAAAAAGTTAATTGTGCCTTTTGAGAGTGACTAAGTCTACCCTTTAAAGTTTGATTTCTTGTTAATTCCTTTTGAGTCTCATTTGGGGTATTTATTCGTGTAAAAGTAGCTTGATCTATCACATTGGGGGAACTTCCACAATTCTTAACATTTTGTGCAATACTATTGGTAGTTGCAGATGATCGGAGCTGCACCATATTAGCAGTTATTGTGCGATTAGTTTCCGTCATTTGTGCAATTTTTGAATTATTCTTTTCTTTGATAGATTCTTTACAATTAGTTTCCTTTGCTGTAGGTGATGGTGCATTATTAAAAGTTTGATTCACTGGTATGACTATTTTAGGAGTTTGTAGTTGTGATTTTCTTAAGTCTTGGAGCACAATTTGGACTTCTTGCAGCAAATCCTGTGTTGCAGGTACGTTATTTGGAGTTATTTCATTTCTAGGTGGCGTTAGACCACGCGCCTGCCTCAGAAGATCTTGAGTGTTTGGCAATACATCGGCACTTTGAGATGACTCTGCTACTGCGCTAACTTTAACCTGCGGTTTTTCAAAACTTTTCAATTTTTTAATTGTTTCTTCTAGCGTTTCAACCATATTTCGTAACAAAGGTTGATTTTCAATGTTTATATAATTATTTTCTGTGCGTTGTAACAACTCAACGTTAGGAATGTTCTGTGAATTTTCAACGGTTCTAGACGATGTTGGTGAACCTTCTAAATTTGTTGGTGTTTTTGGCAAATTTTCTCGCGGCATTTGTTGCATTGGAGTGCTGCATATATTTGGTGACTAGAAAAAAGTATTCAGTAGAGTATAAATGAAAGCTAATGTAATAATACTTACGAAATCGGAGGAAGCTATGGTACTTTCAAATTCTTTTAATAGAGTTCGTCTACCATTGTTACTTATATGCGAAAGTCGTTTCAAAACCTGCCGCCTTAATCGATCTGCACTGCTAACACCACCACTGCGTAATACCTTTGATTTCGGTGATGCAGGCAATAAAGGTCCAGCAGGTCGAGCGGGAGAGTTTTGCAAAACGGAAGATGATAAAGAGCGTTCGCAACCCCTATTTTCATCATCATTTTCTTGTAGTGGCTGCTGAGACTTTGGCGATAAAGGTGCACCAGGACGAGCAGGAGAAAGTTGCAAAATAGATGATAACGAACGTTCACAACCACTGTTTTCATCAGCATTGTCTTGTAATTGCGGCCGAGATTTTGGATCTATTTGTTCTGATTGGTTATTTTCACTAATTTGTTGCACATTCGGAGATGTTTTTCGGTGTATTTCGGATCTATTTTCCAGTGTATGCTGTATAATGGGTGAAGACTGAGTCCTTAGATTAGATGGTATATTCGCAATTTCCTGGCATTTGTTTGATTCTTTCAATAATACTACATCAGAATAGTTTAAAACCGCATCCTTCGAAGAATTTTCGCGTATATCAGCTATCACATCACCCGACGCAAGCAAATCAATTGCCTCTTTAATTTCTAATTGTATCACATTGCCTTCATCAGTTCGTTTTCTCATCTCGTTCTCATCACAGATTTTCTGATTTTTTACATTTTCTGTTGGCGGTAGGAGAGGTGAACTTAGCCGCTTTAATTGTACATTTAAACTAAATCTTTCAGGTTCACAATCAAATATACGCCTGCCGCCGGCACGGACAGCCCCGCTTTTTTTCTGCAAAAACTGTGCCAAACGGTGGCCATCAGTATCGTCAAGATATTCCGAGAATTCGCTTAAATTAAAGCGTTCAGCAGACCTATGGAATATCCAGTTTTTTTTTATTGAAATTAGTATTGATATAACAATAAACTACAAATATGTATGTATATATACTATATATATATATATATAACTTGTGCTATTATCATAAACACAACAAACATCTCCTATTCGACAGCACACATTAAAAAAGTGTTAATTGTGAAGAACACAAAGAGATGTTAAGAAATTATAAGGCACACATAAGGCATTGTCTTAAATCCATTCATTCAAACACTCACAAACTATTGTATACGGAAAATTTTAAAATTTATTGCACTTATAAGCTACATATAAAAAGATTGTGTAGCCTTTTATTAATTCTATTAGGAAAACATCATTTATTTTATATTACAGCACTTACATTTCAACAAATCTATAACAATTTTGTATTTTAAGTTATTATTTCCTTTTAAAAATAATATAATTCCTTTTCCCGACGCTTGTGTTTGGCCTTCTTTGGCATCCGTTACTTCACCATTTTTTCAAAGAATTTAATATTGCCATATATATTCAATACTCGAAGGCGAATTCAACTTTTGACACTATAATTAAGGTGTAATCAGACGCAGCAAAGAATTAAATTCGATTTTTCTGTTGAAAAGAAAATGTCCAAATACGAAATCGAGAATAGCGATATTTAGCAAAAAAATTGTCTTAAAAATCTATGGAATTAAGCTTATTTCACAATAACGTTACGATATTGCTAGAATTTGATATTGCCACATATATTCAATACTCGAAGGCGAATTCAACTTTTGACACTATAATTAAGGTGTAATCAGACACAGCAAAAAATTTAAGTCGAATTTTCTGGCGAATATAAATTTCTAAATTTAATTTCAAGAGTAGACACATTTGGCAAAAACATTATCTTAATAATCTATGGAATTAAGCTTATTTCAAAATAATTTATCAAAAATCTTCTCTGATAGTACACAAATATTTTATTAGTACTCACAAGGTGAAAATTAAATTTATGACAGTAAAAAGCGTTGAATGAAATAAAATTTGCTGTGCCTGTTCACTACAAATTACAATAAAGCGATTTTATTACAAGACGATAGCACCAGTTCAAACCAAACGTGCTAAAATATAAAAGGAACCATACACAACGCAAAAGTAATTTTCGACCTCGTGTTTACATGGGTCGTTTGTGAAAAAAGTTGAGTCTGAAAAGCTAAGCAAAGCGAATTCAATTATTCACTTTGGTAATTCCTGCCTCAATAGCTGTCATTAGTTATCGATAACCTCTTTGGTCTTAACTAATTCGTCGTTGTTGTCAACGTCGTCATTAACACATTTTTGTCGGAACATACTTAATGAACGATTAGATTACTGCATTGTGAATTACATTGTTTGCCCTCTTAATTACTCTCACGAATTATCCCGTTCACTCGTCACTCAATTTGACAATTCTCTGTTTCGTTGGTCTCCTTTTTTGTTTCATTTGAATTTGGTGCGAAAATTTATGTATTTGGCAAAAAAAATCGCCACCAAGCGCCTTTATAGGAAAAGATAGCACAGCTGCAAGATCTTGGTTTTCCCAACATTAATTGGAAATTTGATTTCAGAAACCAAACTGCACTTTCACACATTGCAATTTTTATTTCCGCAATTATATGAAACTAATTTGCAGAAATTTAATATTTTTGACAGCAATCATTTTTGCCCCCTTTTGGCTAAATTTTTTGCTTGTTTTGATTTGTCGATAAATTTCCGATAAAATTTTGGGATGACGATGATTTGGTTGTGAATCGCATGGTAACCGAAATTAAGTTACCCACTTGGCGTAGTAGTTCGCTTTCAAAAATTTATGCGGCGAATTAAGCAATGTGGAGGAATTACAAAAAACATTAATTTTTTATCGATAAACTATCAATGACATCTCTCTTAAGGTAATAGTGTGGCGAAAATTCGAAACAAATGATAGAGATAGAGAAAGCACGTTCGAAACAGCTGCCACTTCCACCGATTTTTCTTTGTTGTATAAAAAAATATTCAATTTAAAAAATTCTAACAAAATGGCTCTTTTGAATAAAGCTCATTCATTTATAACCACAAACAATTAAAAGCCGCATTAAACAATTAGAAAGCACGATAGTTGGCATGTTCCTGAATCCTGCTCTGAAACTGGAATATTCGTTATCGAGAACATCTCGATCATTACAGGCGTTAATATGAGCAATCGGCTTAGTATAAAAAGGCGAAGCCCAACTGATGGGCTAACCAATCGCAAAACGAACTCGTTGGTGATAAAACTACTGAAGCGAATTGCAAGTTATTGAAGAATAAATGAGCGTTGAGTAAATTCTTTATAAGTAAAAAACTGCAACCATAGTTGGCGACATTTAATTAACAATCCAGTGATCGGATTCGAAGGATTTGGAAAATCATCGAGATTACTAAGCAAAATCGTAACGATATCTACAAATGTATTTGCATACATATGTGGTTCCATCTACCCGTTCCTTTTGTACTCATTACAAAAACAATTCAATCAATCATTATTCGTATCATGTCGTTATGCATTAGTTCCCAGTGAGAGTGATCTTTGCGATTTATGTACATTTTTTTTTTCAGTTCCTATTTATGTATTTACAGTCAGCTTGATTTATTCAAGCTCAAGGCTTTGTCGAATTTCGCGCACTCGCTCACGTTGCTTAGCACCGTTTGGCATCAACTGTTTGTTGTTTGTGTCACGTTTAATCACCGGTTGCTTCCCGAGTTCTCTGCCATCCATGTGGTGGGTAACGTTGCTTGTTAGTCCCTCTTTCTTGGTCGACCGTTGACGATGCGATCGATTGCGAAACGTTTTTGTGCATATTTAATGTCGATCGCTGTGCTCGTACTGTCATAGTGTATAAATTTGACTGTTTGTGCGCCAGCTAAATGAATCAGATTATACATACATATGTACATACATATATATGTATGTACATATGTACATTTGTAAATAAATAGTTATGTATGTAGACCATATCATAGATATTTGCACTAGTAATTTTTAGTTTAATTATTACTTGCTGTTTTTAGTCTAAGAATTCTTCGCACGTTAAGTGCAATTAATTGGCTTCTCTTTTACGGTTATCTAAAAGTAAATACTTTATTTATGTATATGTATATATGTATGTATGAACAAACATACATACATACATATGTGACTTTCACGGGTAAATGCTGAATATTTTTTATTGACTTTTGTTTCCTCACACCGAAACGTTGCAATTGGTTTGGGTTGGGTTGGTTGCGAAATTCCAGCTATCACGTGTACGAGACTTGTGCCTAAAATAACAGTATTTGCCATTTGCTACTGCCACTGCATTGAGGTGGTAAGTATTACCATCTGATCAATTTTACTATATTATTTATAAATGAACATGTCGATACATACATACATACATATTAAAAATATAACTTTTTCACACTGGACACGTCTAGATACTTTCTATATTTGCTTGCCTTTGAATTAAAACTTTGTAAGAACTTATATCTGGCGCTTTGTAGCAGCTTTAGCAATTTTCAGCCGAGCTACTCCTCCAATTTGTGGTGAGTGTCTTGATAATTTTCCAAAACAAAATAGAGGGACCTACAGTTCATTCTAAGCCGCCTCCGAACGGCCGATGCATTTTTTGAGGATCTTTTTATTTCATGTCAGTAATACACTCGGTGGGCTTGACATGCCCTGCCCAAAAAGTTATACATAAATATTTAATCATTGATAGCCAAGTAACTTGATAGATTATGTCTCGGAATCTGGCATTAAGAAAGCCATATTCCGAACTCCGGTAAAGTCGATATGTTGCAGCCCATTATGGATGTGTTGTTGTGGAGGCTGAATTTTCCGAACTTTTTTAAAATCACCAAGCACAATTTTGATATCGAAACGGTGGCAGAGCTCATAGGTCGTTGGTGCATAGACGCAGATCAGCGTTACGTTAAAGAACTTCACTTTGATGTGGATAGTGTTCAATGGGATGAACGAGTGTACACGATGTTTGAATCTCTTTCCCACCACAAATCCAACACCAAACTTGGCTACTGTAATAAAATTGCACAAGGATCTATGTATCTTCTTCCTTGCTTGTATCGTCTATTGCATTTTTTTGGATGAAAGTGTTGTCACCTTTGCTTCTTATGAGTACACCCACCAGCTGAAGAACGGCACCTTCCCAATTATGAGACTGGACAACCTTGCCAGACGAGTGTGTTGTGGTTGGAACTTCTATATATAGCATATTTGTAGTCGCTTGCTTCTTGACCGACGCTTGTTAGCAGCCGCATCTCTACTGAATAGATGCTGCAATTATAAAGAGTGATCCAAGTAGAGATACTTTTTTCTATAGCCTTTTTTTTTGACAGATGACGCATGAGTCGTGTCAAGCTGTCATGTTATTTTTGTTCAGTATTGTTTGGCGTTTTATCATGGAAAGACTTACGCCTGAACAACGTTTACAAATCATTCAATTTTATTATGAAAATTCACGTTCTGTAAAGAATGTGTTTCGCGCGCTTCGCTCAACTTATGGTCAACACAATCACCCTACTGAGCGTACCATTCGCAACACCATCACCTATCTTGACACCCAGCGTTCATTATTGGATAATATTCAACTGAATAGACTACTTCCAGCACGCAGTGAAGAAAATATAGCGGCCGTAGTTGAGAGCGTACACCAAAACCGTGGAGAGTCGATTCGGCGCCGTTCGCAGCAACTCGAACTGACGTATGGAACGACTTGGCGCATTGTACGTGTAGATCTTAAATTGAAACCATGCAAAATACAGCTTGTGCAAGAACTGAAGCCACTCAATCCTCCCCAGCGACATCGCTCTATGGGCTCTTGAAAAGTTCCAAGAAAATCCGATGTTTTCGATCACATTTTGTTCAGCGATGAGGCACATTTTTGGCTCAATGGGTATGTAAACGAGCAAAATTGCCACATTTGGGACGAAGAGCAACCTGAAGAGATTCAAGAGCTGCCAATTCACCCAGAAAAAACAACGGTTTGGTGTAGTTTGTGGGCCGGTGGAATCATCGGTCCATATTTCTTCAAAAATGATACCGGTGAGAACGTAACCGTCAATGGCGACCGTTATCGCGCCATGATAACCGACTATTTGATGCCTGAAATTGAAGCTCGTGATCTCCACGACATTTGGTTTCAACAAGACGGCGCCACTTCCCACGCATCGCAGCAATCAATGGATTCATTGAGAAAACACTTCGGTGAGCAGATAATTTCACGTTATGGGCCGGTCGATTGGTCACCAAGATCGTGTCATATCACACCGTTAGACTTTTTCCTGTGGGGATATGTAAAGTCTCAAGTCTATGCGGACAATTCCGCTTCGATTCAGGCCTTGGAGCAAAACATTACGCGTGTCATTCGTCAGTTATCAGTCGAAATGCTCGAAAGAGTCATGGAAAATTGGACTCAATGAATGCCAAAAAAAATTTCTTTCGGATGATAATAAACATTCCCCATTAGATTTGAATTTTCTATGTTTTTTCTTTAAAAAGGTAGGCAACCTCGAAATGTATCACCCTTTAATTGCAATTATAATTGCACCATCTATTCAACCGAATATGTATGTATGTCGGGTGGCTCCAGGGAAGCTTTCTCTCTCTTAGCCGCAAATCAAGGCTTGGCTATCGCATCTTACAGAAGGGCTGCTCACGTTTCCAAAGTGCGCGACGAAAAGTCTAAACACCTTCAAACACGATATACTTACATAGTTATATGAAGAACTTCACTGATCAATATTTTCCAAACAAATATTAATAATCGATCATATGGATTTCCAGAAACAAACTCACTTCTCATATGAAATACATTTAACTTTGGACGAATCTGAGGCCAGTCCTTTGTTTATTCATGTGGACATAATTCATGAATACAACTGAAGAACAAAACGTGTTTTGTTTCTTTATGCGTACATACATACATACATACATAACGTATCCAGTTGCAACATTGCGCGGCATGAAAACGTGACCAGGTACGATAAGTTTATTGATCCCACCATTGTGTATGTTATTTACATAGTGTGAAAACCATATATTTATATGACTATCACCGGATATGGGTCGGTGGACAAAATTGTTTTGATGTCTACTACAACAAAAAACCCTTTGCTTTTATTCCCTTGTGGTAGCTCTAAAAAATGTTCTTCAAAATAGAATATAAAAAAAAAACAAGAAAGAAGTATTGTCTTCAATGATCTTCAGTGTCAATATTTATTTGAATTTATGTTACGTGGGTAGCATACCAAATTCCACAATATTAGAAGCGAAATATGGTTGCCTACAGTACTAGATTCCAGTACACGAAAATTGCTTGTCGCCGTATTGAAAAATACGCAACCAAAACGATCTTGTCTTGACCGAAGACAGGTATCTAATGTTTAGGTTGTACCTACGTTCCGAGGATCTAACATCGATGCATACCATTTTGTTGCGGCGAAAATACGCGCCCGCCTCTTTGCATCAAAGAGAGCCCGTCAACAAGCACAAGGAAGGTTAGATGTCCAAATGCTGCAATCACAGCACATACCCAGTAGGGTTTCTACTCGACTTACACATCTTCTCTCTGAGAGAAAATCGATATAAGGGAGCTGTGGAATGGCATATTAAACTCCCTACGTACCGCCGCTATGGAAACAATTAGTGCGGGGTGAAGCAAGGTACATTTGCAGACTAAAGAAAAAATACTGAAATGCGTGAGTATGAAGAGCTTGAGAAGCTGACTTAAAATGGTAATGCTCGAAAAAACTATGAAAAGATGCGGCGGCTAACAGAAGATTTTAAGACCGGAGCATACTCATCTAGGGACCAAGGTGGTAATCTGGTGATAAATATTCAGAGCATACTTAGTGTATGGAGGGTACATTACTCCAACCTGCTGAATGGCAGTGAAAATCAAACACTCGGCCATGGCGAACGTGAAACCCCAATGGTATGGTATAGAAGCTCCATCACCTGACTATGATTAAGTTCGAACATCGAGTACCCGCTTAAAACAAAACAAAGCGGCGAGAGTCGATGGTTTACCGGCAGAGCTATTGAGATACTGCGGCGCAGTACTGGAAAGGTGCATGCATCAACTTATTTGCAGAATATGGTCGAGGCACCCCACAGTGTCCTTTGAAACCACTGAACACCAACCACTCGGCTTTTGCGGGCGTCAATCAATGTTCCTTTAGACCTGCTACCATTGACCAGATATTCACCATGAGCTAAATCTTGGAAAAGAATCGATACACACCACCTTTTCATCGATTTTAAAGCTGCCTTCAAAAGGAAGACAAAATATCTCCTGCCAATAAATAAACAGTCATCCCATTCGCGACCCGGCTCTCACGTCACTGTAGACAGTCATAACTTCGATGTCGTAGATAATTTCGTCTATATAGGAATCAGCATTAACAACACAAGTAATATGATCCTTGAAATTCCAGGCAGAGTCACTCTTGCCAACAGGTGCTACTTTGGACTGAGTAAGCAATTGGAAAGTAAAGTCCTCTCTCGAAGTACCAAAGCCAAGCTCTACAAGTCGCTCATCATTCCCGTCTTAACATATAGTGCAGAAGCCTGGACGATGTCGGCATTGGATGAGTTATCTTTAGAAGTTTTCGAGCGAAAAGTTTTGCGAAAGATTTATGGTCCTTTGCGCATCGGCAACGACGAATACCGTACACGGTGTAACGATGAGCTGTACGAGCTGAACGACGACATTGATATGGTTCGGGGAATCAAGAGACAGCGGCTACGCTGGCTAGGTCGTGACGTCCGAGTGGATGAAAGCGCTACAGCTTTGAAAGTACTCGATGTAGTACACGCATGTAGAAGCAGAGGAAGAGGAAGACCTCCACTTCGGTGGAAAAATCAGATGGAGAGCCAACTAGCGCCAATCAGCGAAAAGAAGGCACGAGTGGCGCGCTATTGTTGATGCGGCTATAATCGTGTAAGCGATGCCTACGCCAAGGAAGAAGAAGAAGAAGAAATGTATTATGCCAGCACTATACGCCAGTTGGATGGTCGGTTTTACACAACAGTGTACTTTATGTAACCCAATATCAACATAAATTAATTAACCTTACATACACAGCATGATCAATATGTCTTCTCTTTCTTTAGAATAACTAAATAATGCTATGTTCATTGCATATATGTATGCTTTCCTAGAGGGCAAGGATTTAGTTGTTTTTCGTAAATATTTATTTTCTTTTGCTTTTGTTTTCTTTCTACTGATACATATATGTATATGTACATATCCATAAATTTCGACTCACATTCGTTCAGTGTCTGCGACAATTCACATGCTCTTCAGGTCTACAATTGCCCTACAGGGAAAAATAATAGTTGTTAACTAGTATCCAACTAGTTTACACTTTTACACTAACTAATTCATCTTCCATCTATTTGCGATGTATGTTAAACAGCTGGTATTTTTTAACAACGAACTGTCATATACACATAGACCATAAAGTCTGCGTTCACCCAACACATTTTTTAAAGTAAAGTACAAACATAATTGAAATAGTTAATTCAGTTAAAAATTTTTACATACATTTATTCACTATATTTCTTAGTTCAAAATGCAAAAACAAAAGCCTATATTCCTATTTTCCTTTTCGAGATAACGGTATCTACGTGCAGCAACAAGTAAATATAGGCACCACAAAGTCTGCGTTCAGTTTGCTTGATTTGAGAATACCGTTACTCTTCTCTTTGCATATTTTCTATTGTCTTTTATTTTAATTAATCATTTAAAGAGTTCGTGACGTGTTTTAATATTAGTTTGAAAAAATGGAAACCATAGGGAAAGAAATTAGTGTGTCGGAAAGAAAAATAATTATTTAACTGTGGAAAAATGACGAAAGTTTTCGCGAAATTGGACAAACTATTGGAAGAACGTATTCCTTCGTCCAGCGCGTAGTAAATAATTTCAAGTAAACCGGTATTTCAACGTCGAAACCCCGATCTGGCCGTCCAAAAATATTATCAGTACGGAAAGAACGCAAAATAATAAATCTGGAGATAGTTAATCCGCGAATTACGTCAACAAATATAGTTGAAAACGTAAATAAAGCGTTTAAAAAACAATTTCTGCAGAAACTGCCAGAAAAATTTTACGTAAAGCTGGATATCATGGTAGAGTCGCTCGAAAAAAACTTTATATCTCACTTGCCAACAGACGAAAACGCATTGAATTTGCTAATAATTATATAAATAAGTCTCCGGAGTTCTGGATACAAGTAATTTTTTCGGATGAGAGCAAATTTTGTATATTCGGCATAAAAGGCCGCCAAATTGTTTATGGCGCAAATCAGGAACTGCCCTTGAAAAACAAAATCTGGTTGGTACAGTGAAACATGGTGGTGGTTGAGTTATGGTGTGGCGGTGCATGGCGGCTATTGGTGTGGGTCAGCTTGAATTTATCGAATCGACAATGGATAAATAGGGATATTTAAACATTTCAAAAAAGAACTTGAAACAAAGTGCAGAGAATCTAAGCTTATCTTCGACTTTTTGGTTTCGACAGGATATCGATCCCAAGCAAGCAGCTTAAAATGCCTCCTCAGTCATCTGATCTCAATCCCATAGAGCACCTTTGGAATATATTAGGATAAGGGATTCGTCAGCATATAATAACAAGTAAAGTGGTTTTGCGAAGAATTACGCTGGCAGAATAACAGTTGAGGAAACAGACAAGTTGGTTAATTCAATGCCAATCCAATTGAGTGAGGTATTAAAACAACGTGGTTATCCAACAAAATATTGAATTTTATTTTTCTTTATAATTTTTAATACTTTTTTAAATAATTATAAACCTGAACGCAGGGCTTTGTGGTGCCTAAGTTTATTTGTTGGTACACTTAGATACCGTTATAACGAAAATGAAAATGAAGATATAGATTTTTGCTTTTGCAACTTAAACTCAAAAATATAATGACTAAATGCATACAAAAAATTTGAACTGAATTAACTATTGCAGTTGTGTTTTTGCTTTACTTAAAAAAATATGTTGGGTGAACGCAGACTTTGTGGTCTATGTATATACATAAATATGCGTTGAATTTCTAATTCACCAAAAACGAAATAAAAAATAAAAATAAAAGTGAGCTTGCCTGCAGCTCACTACTCCGCTATCGTTGTGATATAAAGAGAATAACAACATATGAATGGCGTTGTGGTGAAAATTAGTATTAATCCCGTTACTAGTGAACTGCTATACATATAACGAACTGGTGTCAGGCATCAGCCTGTTTCATACTAGTATTTAAGTAGAATTTTTGCAAACCAGTGCACGCTTTCACAGCAGGGTGTTTTCAAGTTCATACACATCCAAATACATACATATATATACTCGTACATATGTACTTATATACATCCCTGCAAACATTTATGGACCATATGATCCATTGGAGTACCTACAAATATACTCCTCTGTGGCAAATTTTGGACCAACTCATGTTTTTACACGAACTTTGTGCGTCACGACCATTCTTCGTGTTATACCGATCGCAATCACTACACGAAGTTACAATTGCGCAATAAGTTCTATACTCGTATACAGAAAATGTGTGGAAATGAAACAAAGCAAATGCTATTCGAAACTAAAAAATATGTTCGAATGTAAATATTCGCATATACTCCAAAATATAATCCCTTGTAGGTACTCCATGGAGTACTCGGGTGTTATGCAGAGATGGATTATATGGTCCAGCCCTAGGACATCACAATGTTAATTGGAGCATATTTTTTGTATGGATTGTGGCAGGTTTTGGATCACTCTATTGTCCGCGTGGAGTTCATATTTCATGCATGCATGGAGTACTCGCCTTGTCTGCAGGGATATAATATACACATATCTACATGCATACATACATACACTATATAATGTACTATTTGATCTTGGAGATTTGCTGTCTGTCGTTTTTATAGCGCGTTTCAATTCGTTTTATTCGCGTTGTTTCATAGTTTGCTGCAATTGTTGTTGTTGTTGTTATGTGCATATGCGATCGTTGTTCGTTTATAGCTTTAGGTTGCTTACACGTGCTGGCAATAGAGAGATATGAAGAGCAAAGAAACGATGAAATGTTTTTATGTTTGTATGTATAAAATGTACTGACATACATACATATGTGTAAATAAAGGAAATTGCAAACAAAGGAAAACAACAATAACAAAGAAGACGTACAAATAAAATGATCTCTGTTGAAATTTTGCATGTATGTTTTTTGTTTGTTTATTTTATCTGCAAAAAAGTTAAAAACAATGCAGAAACAAATTAGAAATGGTAAAAGTTGTGCAAGTCAAATACTCTGCTGAGTTTGTATAGGAAAAAAGTCATTAATGAAAAAATAAGGAAAAAAGAAAACAAGAAGGAAGAGCTGCCGTGCCGAAATCTTTATACCTTTCGTAAACATATCAAATTCAAAGCAAATTGCAAAGTTCGATTTCGGTGACTTTTAGTGTCGATACTTATTTGAATTTATGTGGGTAGCATACCTACGAAATCTCACACCATTAGATGCTTTCCTTGTCAGATTTTTGACACAAAACCTCCTATCTGAACAAATCGTGTAGGAGTTATATACCATAGTACTCTTATTTCGATGATTTTCAATACCAAAGTGCAGTTCATTATATAAATTGTGATCCATTTCAAGGTTCTCTACTTTTTTAAAGAAAAAAAAACAGAAAATTCAAATTTAATGGGGAAAGTTTATTATCATGCGAAAGAACATTCTTTCGCATTTATTTTTTGAAGATTATCTCTTTCAAATGTTGGCCGCAACTACGTCTCAGATGGCTCATCCGTTGAGTACAATTTTCTCTGACTCGTTCGAGCATTTCCACTGGTAACTGGCGAATGACAAGCGAAATGTTTTGCTCCAAGGCCTGAATCGAAGCGGAATTGTCCGCATAGACTTTAGACTTTACATAGGAAAAAGTCGATCGCCCCAAAACGTGAAATTATCTGCTCACCGAAGTGTTCTCTCAATAAATCCCATTGATTGATGCGATGTGTGGGAAGTGGCGTCGTATTGTTGAAACCAAATGTCGCGGAGATCACGAACTTCAATTTCAGGCATCAAATAGTCGGTTATCATGGCCCGATAACGGAAAAAAAATGCAGAAATATAGATCGATGATTCCACCGGCCCACAAACCACACCAAACCGTTGTTTTTTCTGGATGAAATGGCAGCTCTTGAATCTCGTCCGTCGGGTTGCTCTTCGTTGCAAATGCGGCAATTTGGTTTGTTTACATACCTATTGAGCCAGAATTGAGCCGAAAACGTCGGATCTTCTTGGAACTTTTCAGAAGCCCATAGGGCGAAGCGATGTCGCTTGGTAAGGTCGAGCGGCTTTAGTTCTTGCACAATCTGTACGCTTTGTACGCTTTCAATTTAAGATATCGACCTAAAATGCCCCTAGTCACTCCATACGTCAGTCCGAGTTGCTGCGAACGGCGCCGAATTGACTCTCCACGGTTTTCGTGCATACTCTCATCTACGGCCGCTATATTTTCTTCACTGCGTGCTGGACGTGGTCTATTCGGTTCAATATTATTCAATAATGAATGCTGGGTCTCAAGATGGGTAATGGTGTTGCGAATAGTACGCTCAGTAGGCCGATTATGTTGACCATAAGTTAAGCGAAGCGTGCGAAACACATTCTTTACAGAACGTGAATTTTTCGTAATAAAGTTGAATGATTTGTAAAAGTTGTTCAGGCGTAAGTCTTTCCATGATGAAATGCCAAACAATACTGAACAAACTGAAAAAGTGACAGCTTGACACGTCTCTCGCGTGATCTGTCAAAAAAAAAGAAGCTATTGAAAAAAGTACATCCTACGTGGATCTTCCTTCATATGACTAGACTTTAAAATTTCATGCGCTTAGATGCTTTTTTCATGGATTTTTGTCACAAAATTTCAAATCTGAAAAAATCGCTGGTATAGATATATGTTATATTGGTCCGATCTGGACATCTGTTTACCAAGTTTGGTTGAAATATCTCAAAAACTGAGAGACTAGTCTGCGCTCAAACAGACGGACGGACAGGCGGAAATGCCCAAATTAACTCAGCTCGTCATTGTGCTACGATCGGTATAAATTTTGGTGGATCTATATCTTCCTATTCTGGTACTTAAATACTTCAGGCCACAGTTAATATACCATTTCAAGTGTCTAAATGAGAGGTATTATCTCAAATAAAATGTCTGCAAACGCTTTTTTCTTTCTTTTATTCACGTATGCTTATGTATATATGTAAATACATTTATGTATATATGTATGTACATAGATAGGTATGTTGAAATGAAGTTTATCTAAGAAATGCCATTCCTGTCCGGTTTAACCATTATCCATTATATAACGCTTTGAATTTTGGAATTTGTTTTCTCAGATTTTAGTTCACAGCATGCCCGGCGAGTGTGGCACTTAACGCGCCCTCGGACTTTCGTCTGCTCAGCAGCTCAGCAAGCGTCAGAGAAGCATCACTTATTTGTACATAACTATGTACATGTACATGTATGTAGCTGTTTGTTAGCATATTAAACTTTAACTCACGTCAGCGACCAATTTTTTAATTATACTAAAATTTAAGTTCATTAAATTTTTAAACTTTCTATTCCGAAAATTTGAATTTTGTTTCAAACATGCTTTACTGAAATTATTGTGTTTTCAATAAACATTTTAAATGAAAGATCTACTCTCATTTAAAAAACGGCCAGTGCGCCAAGATGCGAGGCTCCCACGTCACTGCACGTAGTAGGCACACCGAAAGCTGTAAATAATTTTGTTTATCCAGTGAATGGCACAGGTACATATTACTTTGCATTGAGTAGGCAATTAAAAAATAGAGTTATTTCTCGACGAACAAAGATCAACCTATAAATGTCGTTTATCATTTTCATCTAGCTAAATGATCTGGTGACTAGTAGGCTTTAGCAGCCTTCGAAAGACAGTTTTTTTTGGAAGATTAATCGCTATTTGGGTAGACTTTGGTTAGTTACTATGGGTGGCATAGCTTAGCGTGTCCATTTTGCAAAAAAAAAGAAGGCAATGATAAAGTGGATTGTGATGTAGGAAAAAAGAATTCCCCCCTCCTTCCTCTTCCAAAAAAAGGATATGCTAATATCGCACGGTTCCATCAAATAAACATCTCTATGATTATATACACAACTTCATACATGCATTTGACATACATACAATACAAAAACACTTCAATAAAAACATCGTCATTTAATCTCAGCAGTGAAGTGGTTGACTGGTATGCAAAAAATGCAATGTCATTGTCTTCACTGATGGGGGGGAAGGGTTTTAAAGGCGAGAAAAACGCATATTTTTATGATTTTTTTTCGGCGACATCAATAATATATATTTATTACATTTTATTACATATTATTGTACAACTTTTGAAGTAGAAGCCACAAAAAATTTTCTAAGAAAAACATTAATAAATAAGCCGGTGACGGTGAATCTCCAGAGGTGCCTTGAAAAAAAGTGGTTTTGCGGTGTACATTATAACTCGTTACCGGATTATCTGAAACAAAAAAATTGATATGCATTTTAAAGGTGAAATCCAGAAATATCTGGAGGTAATCAGCAAGAGTTTTTTTCTTCTTTTCTATTTTTTACAGCACTTCGAAGTGAAAAACGCGATTTTAGCTAAAAAATCGCGGTTAATTTGTTATTGAAAAATAGAAAAAGATGAAAAAAAACTCTTGCTGATTACCTGTTGATCTATGTGAAGAAGTAATGTTCAAATTTTCAAAAGGATCGGTTCAGTAGATTTTGAGTTTTGATGTTAACGAACTTCAAACAAGACGTTTTCGGGAAAATCGTTTTAAAGTTTTTCATACGTGAAAATCAGGTAGCACGGCTGGTCGTTTGAAACGCTGTAACTCCGTTAGTTTTACTCGGATTGACTTAAAATTTGTACATACTATTCTCGACATATTGTTCATTCCGAAAAAAAGATGAAAAAAATAATAATAATTTTAAAATCCTACCCCCCCTTATGTCACATTTCCAACATGGATTTATTAAAGGAAAATCTACAACCACCAATTTACTTGAGTTAACTTCATATATTATCGATATGTTCAGAAAGAATACTAGCGATGAGGTCATATACATATACCGACTTCAGCAAAGCTTTTGATAAAGTGTGTCACTCGTTGCTAATCAGGAAACTTGACTTACTGGGTGTTTAACCAAGCTTTTTACAATGGATCTCCTCATATCTGTATGATCGAATTCAAAGATTAATGTTTAAAAATTCCATTTCAGTTACCGTTACTGTTTCTTCAGGAGAACCACAGGGTAGACATCTAGGTCCGATTCTGTTTCACAGACATAAACAGCATGGTTGAATGGTGTAAAATAAATCGGATGCCCCTGAATCTTAAGAAATGTAGTGTTTCTGCCGAAGAGCCATACATACAATTACTTACACAATACATAACTACAATTTGGAACAGATTCGCCGTATTATTGATCTGGGAATCACTATGAACCCTAAATTGAATTTCACACATCACATTGGTGTGATAGTCAAGGAAACCAAAGGCATCTTGGTTTTTTTAAAACGTTGGTCAAAAGAGTTTAATGATCCTAAAGCTTTGTATATAACATTAGTAAGACCTATTCTTGAATACGGCTCGGTGATGTGGTATCAAATATACTCTGATAGGATAGAGTCTATTCCAAGACAATTCCTCCTATTTTCCTTAAGAAATTTGCATTGCTGCTCTCAGTACAATCTTCCTCCTTATACTAGTCGTTCGAAACTTATCAATCTCCCTACTCTCGCCAGTCGTTGCGAAATGCTTGGTGCAATTTTCATGGTTAAAATAATAATCGGCTCAATTTCTAGCCCCGCCACCGGTATAATAATAATTTTCATCATAATTCGTATGTTGTTGTTATTTTTAGTACGCCACGGCTGAGTTTCATTTCCCAATAAATTCTGTTGAAGTGTGCAGTTAGTCGTCGATTTTTATATCACAACGATAGCCGAGTGGGGTTAGAGATTCTCACTGCAAAGCGTGAAGTTCGCGGTGCGAAACACGCTGCAAACAAAATCATTTTAATTTTTAATTTCAATTTCATTATTGGTGAATTAGAAATTCAACACATACTTATGTAAAGGGTGATCCAAGTAGAGGTACCTTTTTCAATAGCCTTTTTTTGACAGATCACGCGTGAGTCGTGTCAGGCTTTCATTTTACTTTTGTTCACGCAGTGAAGAAAATATAGCGGCCGTAGCTAAGAGTGTACACGAAGACGTACAAAATACAGGTTGTGCAGGAACTGAAGCCGCTCGACCTTCCCAAGCGAAAACGCTTCGTTCTTTGGGCTCTTGAAAAGTTCCAAGAAGATCCGATGTTTTCGAGCCAAATTTTGTTCAGCGATGAGACCTATTTCTGGCTCAATGGGTATGTAAACAAGCAAATATGTCGTATTGAGGACAAACAGCAACCTGAAGAGATTCAAGAGCTGCCATTTCATCCAGAAAAAACAACGGTTTGGTGTGGTTTGTGGGCCGGTGGAATCATCGGTCCATATTTCTTCAAAAATGATGCCGGTGAGAACGTAACCGTCAAAAGTGACCGTTATCGGACCATGATAACCGACTATTTGATGCCTGAAATTGAAGCTCGTGATCTGCGCGACATTTGGTTTCAACAAGACGACGCCACTTCCTACGCATCGCATCAATCAAAGGATTTATTGAGAGAACACTTCGGTGAGCAGATCATTTCACGTTTTGGGCCGCTCGATTGACCACCATGATCGTGTGATATTAAACCGTTAGACTTTTTCTTGTGGGGATATGTAAAGTCAAAGTCTATGCGCATAATCACGCTTCGATTCAGGCCTTAGAGCAAAACATCACGCGTGTCATTCGCCAGTTACCAGTTGAAATGCTCGAACGAGTCATCAAAAATTGGACTCAATGGATGGTCCATCTGAGACGTAGCCGCGACCAACATTTGAAAGAGATAATCTTGAAAAAATAAATACCAAATAATGTTCTTTCGAATGATAATAAGCATTCCCCATTAAATTTGCATTTTTTGTGAATTTTTCTTTAAAAAAATTAAGAACTTCGAAATGGATCACCCTTTATAGATTACAGTCCGTAAGACATCGTCATGTTAAAAATACCAGTTGCTTAACATACACCGGAAATAGTGTAAAAATGGAAACTAGTTGGATACTAGTTGACAATTAGTGTTTTTCACCTCAGGGAAGTTAAACGAATAAAAAAAAATCGACCACAGAGACGCGAAAAAGTTTAAAAGTTACCTTTATTTTTTGAACAGATACCTTGTATGGTTCACCGTCGGATTGGTCCATTTCATGCGTACCAATTAGGTGGGTACTCACCGAAGCTACTGAGATACTCGAACTCACAATCGCTATTTTATCCCTACACTCAAGCCATTGCGAAGGTAACTAATTTACGCTTTCACTCGAATGCTGCTGTTCCCTAACTGCAGTTTTAATTTACTTTAGAATCTTATAATTACATACATATAGGCTTAACTAAATTAAATAAATTACCCGCTCATACATGCATATACATACATACGTATGTAGGTATAAATAGCAAAAGCAAATAAAAAGTCTCTCTAAACAACTTAATTTATTCATAAAACACATTGCAAACCACTTAACTGGTATAAATATGTATCCATACATACATCCATATGAATGTACATCATATATAGATATATTGCCATGCCTTTGTTCAGCTTGTTTGTATGTATGTGTACGCTCGTGTGCACCAACATGCATAAATATTTTTTGTTTCACGTTAAAATTCGCACACAGTAGTTAGGTAAACATACATACATACATATGTTTGTATGCTTGTATGCATATATAAATGTAAATACAAATCTACATATATGACTACTCTTTAGGGTAAAGGCATCGGCGCGGGCGGTTAAATCGCTTACACGTGCAGAAAAACGGACATTAAACTTCTGCCAAATCTTGTGTGGTGAAATGTCGCGGTGTGAGCGTGTTTGCCTACTATTGTGAAGAGACCAATGTAATGTCTCATACAAACTTGCATACATACATATGTATGTACATAGAAGAAGGGAACTCACGCCATTCAAATAATATAGAATTATATTAAAAGTGTGTTGAATTTCTTTGCCGCTCCGCACATTAACACTTCCATACGTATGAGTAGTTGTTGGTCGGGGGATGGTTTGTTACGGAAAAAGTGTAATGAGAGAATAAGAATATATATGTATGTATATATTTTTGTTTATAACAATGAATGGGAGGAAATGGCGACATTTGCGATAGTGTTGAGCTAAAACTGTAAATGTACTCAAGTATAAATACATATATAGCCAAAATTCGTATTTATACCCATAAGTACGTACATACATACTTATATATATTTGTATGGGCGTATACAGCACGAGATTTTGGTTGGCTTTTGAGAGAGTTGAAAATGTTTATGTACGTATGTATTTTGTGTGTGAACATGAGACTCTGCTGCGGTGAATTTCGTTCTCCGTAAAATGTTCAGTGCTGCATGCTTTCAAAAAGTTTTGCCCTTAAGGGAAAAACGGATTGTACATTAATATTTGCAGATGACGATCACATTAGTCGAGTCGTTGGCAATGTATGCTATCTATCATGCGCAGCATCATGCGCTCGAATTTTTGCCAGATTAATATCAATAATTAAAAAAAAAATTCATGACGCTGAAAAGTTCCCCATAAAAACTATAAGCCATAAATATCAAGATGCACTTCTAAAATTGGAAGATGAGCTTGCCCAAAAAGAACTGATTATTCCGACAAAAAACCATCAATCAACGAACTCTAAAGTGGGCACCAAAACAATAGGAGCCAGCTTGGTTTGAGTACAAGGGCGAGTAAAAGTTTTAAGGCTGTAGATAAGTTTAACTCCAAAATAAATAATTGGAAAATTGTGTAAGACGTGTTTTCTTTATTTCATGGTATGCCCATAAGATCCTTTACTTCAATATCTGAAGAAATTAGCCGGTTTAGATTGACTTTAAGCTACTATCAGTTAGTGTTGTGGCGCTAATGCGAAATAAATGTCAGATGAAAGAGAGAGGCAGAGCTTGAATCGAGAATGTTCGTAAACATCTCGATCATTCCAGCGTTAATACTAATAATCAGCTTAGTATATAAGCACAACTGTTAGACTAATTAGTCGTAAAACAAACTCGGTGGTGGTAACCGTACTGTGAAGTAGAAATAGTATATTATGAAAGTTGTAATATAAGTGATTGTAAATAGTGAAGCGAATTGCTAGTGATTGAGTAATAAATGAACGTTGAGTAAATTCTTTATAATCAAGAAACTGCAGAAATAGTTGGCGACTTTTATTTAACAATGCAGTGATCGAACTCGAAGGATTTAAGAAATCATCGAGGTTACTTAGCAAAATCGTAACAATATTTTTCTACAACTTGAATTGGTGTAATCACCGCTTATGTGATAATAGCCGAATCAACAATAGAGGGACAGTCGTTACTGCTCTTCGCCGTTCGGCCCAAACCGGAGATACAATTTGAAGCGACCTGCCAGCGTAACTGCTCTCTCTATTAACTCACTGAACTAAATCAATATTGTCTTATATCGCGAACAGCTTATCGTTTCACCATCTGCCGTAGTCACCGTTGCAAATAGGCAAAATATCCCTTCGCAATTCCTTTTTCTAAAAAACTTCTAGCACCAACAGTATACAGTGAGACGGGTATGATGTGAGGCTTGAGTTTGGTCGCGGTTATAAGCTTGGTTTTTGTTCGTCGATAGATTACTTGTCTTTTCAATTATCTCCTCAGTCCAAAGAAGCAACTGATAATAATACTAAAACAAGCTGAAAAGTTCAGATATTATCAATTGTAAGCAGAAAATTTTGAGAAATAAAACTGACAAATCAATTTTTTAGTTAATCCCTTACATGTATATTCAACATTACCAGCCGCGTATCATATTGAAGGCACCAAAAACGCCCCCTCATTCAATTGGGATGGCGTTAGCAACACTTTCAACGCAGCACTTGCAATGAATATAAAATTGAACCGACTGATACAAAAGCGAATGCTTGCCGTCGCTACACCACACTCGCGTTGACTTAATCGTACAGTAAACATCGTGCTTTATAGAGACCGTTTAAGCCGATGTGAATTCTGCTTCGAATATAAAACGAAACAAGTTAACAAACAAATCGCATTTACACTTGTGTGAACATAAAACAAAGGCAAAGCAAAAAAGCAGTGCATAAACAAAGGAACGCGCGTGCGACCAAAACCCCAAGGTACCCCATAAATGTATATATCCGTACATACATATGTATGTACAAATATTTAAATAATAAAAAACAAACATTATTATCGTGTGTACGTGCGAAAAGCGTTATGTTATTGCGAAAAGTACTAAATTTTCGTTATTGTTGACAAGTGGTGTTTAGCTAAATAATAATTGCAGAAAAAAAGTAAAGAAAAGAAATTTGAAAATACCAAGAAATATTTATATATGTATATGCACAAGGTTACTGCGCTACATTAAAGTGTTAACTAATTTCTTTAGTGAAAGGTGTGTGTGCGCTTTTACGATTTTTCTTGCGAAATTCAAAACGGTCATATTGCGAAATTCAAAACGGTCATATTGAAGCACATAAACAACTACCAGAAGTAGAGCAAAACAAGTTTTGATAAAGAAAGAAAAAAAATCAACCTTTTTTTTTTGACATACGGAAAGCTAAAACAAAAAGGCAAGCCAAAGTCAAAACAGTGCGAAAACGTGATTGTGTTACAGTAAATTGAAAAAAAAGAAAAAAAATAATAATAAATAAATTAAAAGGAGATCCGCGTGATTGCGTGACGGAGGTACATACATAGATACATTCCAAAGCAGAAATAACAATAAAAGCAAGCGCGAAAAATATCAACACAGCGAAAAAAAAAAATTATTAAAAAAAAAATACAGACTATTCTGTTGTGGAACGTTGCATGCAGTATAACTGTCACACTCACATATATTTACAACTTCCGCTGTAAGTATTTTAACCTTTAAGATAGGCAACAACAAAATGTTCAAAGAAATAAATTGCACAAATGATTCTAAAAAAAAAAAACAGAGTATCACACAAGTCGGCGGCGGTAGACATGCAGTAGTAGGGGTTGGTAGAAATGACACGTGCCGCTGCCGTCAGGGCCACAAAATGCATACAAACATTTGCCTTTAGTATATGAGTGTATTGTAAATCCCTCAAGTACATAGGTATATATTTGCAAATACCATGTAGGGCAAAATACTAGTTGTTAACTAGAGTACAATTAGTTTGCATTTTGCGCACAAACTAGTTCATCTTGCATCTATTTTCCCATGTGAGGAACTGATATTGGTGAGAAGGCGGTGTCCTGCGAACTGTCATATATAACTAAGTATGCACTGCAGTGATAACCTTCAATAATCACTTGGCTGCCTTTGCGATATAAAAAGCAAGGACTAACTGCGCACCTCAACAGAGCTTATTAAGAAATGAAATTCCGCTGATGATGATGAAAAGTGTTATCAATCCCTTTAGTGATAAGTTGTGGTGAGAACTGTTATTATTCCCGTTAATGATAAGTTGTGGTGAACTTGTATATGGTCTCCTTTGAATGAAGCATGACCGAATTGCCATGGCTTAATGAATTTAACCTCTCAATACCATTCTTTTTTTTTTGCATAAATTAATAATTAAAAAGCTGAACAAAAAAAAATGTCTTTAATGAGCATTAGTTTTAATCAAGCACTTGAACATTATTTTCTATGACTTTTTGCCCTTCTTTTTTTTTGGGTAGTTTCGCAATTCCATCAGTGTAGAACTTCTTTTGTTTATCGGCGAAGAACAAATGATTTTCATCGACAGTGTTTCACCATCAAGAGAGATTTGTGGAATTTTTTGGTTGTCAGTTGGTGCAGGGACCTTGCTAAATGGTGGGTGCATCAACACTTTCACTTAAGCATTCTCACCGTAAATAACACATATTTTTTTTTACGTTTTATTAGAAAAAAATGCATCAGAAATTTCACTTATTTTCAAATCAAAATAAATTTTCACATGAATGACGAAGAATATTTTTTGAAATGTTATCTTTCAAACACGTGTTAGTTGACGAATATACAAGTATTTTCCATTTTGTTTTATTCATTTATTTGAAATATATTTTCGTTGGGTAAATCCTAAGAACGAGTAAAAATTATAAGTTTTTTATAGAAAATTAATTATATTGCATAACTAAATTAGAATTCAACATACTTTTGAAGGAGGCTTTCTGCATTTTTTTCCTCGTAATTAATTTTTTTTCTCAAATATACAAAAAAAAAAAAAATGATAAAAATGAGTGCAAAGAGAGAGAAACTGATACTCTCTTGCTTCAAACTCAACAACTGCTTTGAAGTCGAAACTATCATTGCTGTTGGTTGGTTATAGAAGCGAATATTTGAAAGAAAACATAATGGAAAGGAAGTAGAGCTTCAATGCTATCAATTCAATACAATCATATGAGCCAAAATTTGAGCGGAAAGTCTGCTGTATGTATACATCATCGCGTGAAACAACTTTCGACTGCTTCTGCCGTGGAAAGGTAGACTAGTATGAACAAATTATAGTTGTATTACTAGTATGAAATAGGATGAGATCATACCACTTCCTAATTTGTATAGCATAGTTTATCAGTAACGGGACTAAAAATAATTTTGATCCACACGCAATACGTATGTTGTTGCTATTTTTAGTACATCACATATTTATAGGTGTGAAAAATATCAGTTGCTTTCATCAGCAAGATGAACTAGTTAATGGAAATGTGCAAACTAGTTGCATTCTAGTTAACAACTAGTATTTTTCACTGCAGGTATAGACTAGCTTCCTGTAAATCGTCCTTTTAATAGCTTTGAAATATCGTTTTCGCTACACTTACACTCCCTTCCATCCATCACGACAAGCACTCCTTAGTTGCAGCTTATTTGCGTACGCTTTTGACTTTTTTAACTTGAACAAGGACGAATTTATGTCGAATAGAATAGGCGAACGATATTCAAAATAAAAATACATACAAACAAATTTACTATATATGTACAAAAGTATATATGTATATATATTGTATTTGTAGATACATAGTGTATATAAAGATATTCTCCAACCGGCTGGCTGCTTGCGTAGGGAAATACTTTTACATACATACATATATACATATATATATATTCGGCAATTGGCGCGGAAAAGTCTGCTGCACAACATCTGCTACTTGCTAGATGTATATATGTATGTATTTATGCATATATGTTATATTTGTATATGTGTGTGTGCAAGTTTTCGTTAACGATTTGCACGTTCTTCTCATTCCTGTTACACAGACCGTGTTCTTAGTGAAAAAATAGAAATTTATTGTTATTTTTATTGACGAAAAAATCACTAACAGAGAAATATTACATTGAAAATTGCTATTTTGGGATATAAAGAGAAACGAAGAGGAGGAAATCAAATTGATATTTCTAAATTTAACCGCTAAAGCGAGTTTTGGACGAGCTCATTCTCGGAGTTGTGGTGTACATCTTGATGTTTTCACAATAAATCAAGGGACCGGGGCCTAGAGTTTACACTAAGCCGGTTCGGAACGGCTGAGTGCTTTTATAAGGTATATTTTTTTCATGCCAGAAATACTCTTGGAGCGGTTGACATTGAAAGGAAAAATTTCTATAATTTTTAATGTTGGTCTGGCCAGGAAGTAGGCCCATGGTGACCTCCCACATGGCAGTACGCAGTGTAACTACTCGTCTAATACGACCGCATATCATCTCTACGAATACTTATATTAAATGAAATGGTTCAGACTTACAAGCTAGAACACCGTTATATAGTATATACTTCAATATTTGGTAGAGCTCTTCGCTTGAGATCATAGCGATATCAACTTATTGAAGGTAGGTAACAAATATACGTGTTGAGTTGCGACCATTGATTTAGCACTATTGACGAATATTATACTTGTTATTAATGTTGTTAACCCAAAAACCCGAAATTGGTGTTTAGAATATGTTGCGGAAGTGGCAGTGCTTGGCCTGATAAAAATCTGCACATTTCCGGTATAAAGAATCGACTGTCGCTAGAGCTATTGGGTTGTAGTCGCCTTCTATGACATGACATGCCTAACTGCAGGCAAATTCTTGAGCCCCTTAACCGGTAGAGGTGGACGTTTCCTTATAGCCATCCTTTGCAGAGATCAAGGATATTCTATAGAGCATATTTTATAGTATTTATCATTGTTCTCAGTATCTGCCCCCACCCCCTTCAACTTCTTTGCATAACTCTAACTTGTGCATGCAATAATAAAGACATTTCGCAGAATCCATTTTCATTATCCCTACTTAAGCTGTAATTCTTCTTTGAAGTAAAAAAACAAAACAAATAAAAAACATTTCAGTACACACATTTCCCAGCACAATACAACCATTGTGGTGGGTGTGACTTTATGCCGGCACTAAAGCTTAGAATACTAATGGAGAGAACTGTAAAAATTTCACACAAGCCAATATGCCAACAGGCACACGCGCCTTTGACGAACCGACCTTTAGGATATGCATCTATGTATGTATGTAGATCCATTATCCTGTCCACGTGCGCCTGTCTGCTTAATATTGACACATTCAAACGCATTCCACCTAAGTGATGACCTAGAGTAGTGGGTGGAGGAGGTAAAAGTTGAGTTACATACATACATACATACTCGTGCATACCAAAAAAAATTGTGCAGAAGTAAAAAAGAAATATCTAAATACATAGATGACACTTCTTTCAGGTCTGCATACAAATATTTGCAAGTGTGTATGTGCAATGCACAAACGTGTACTTGTGGCTACTCGGCATTATAAAGGGTGATCCATTTCTAGATTCCATACATTTTTAAAGAAAAATCACAGAAAATTTAAATTTAATGGGAAATGTTTATTATAATTCGAAAGAATATTCTTTGGCATTTATTTTTTTTAAAGATTATCCCTTTCAAATATTGGCCGCGGCTACGTCTCATATGGTCTATCTGTTGAGTCCAATTTTCGATGACTCGTTCGAGCATGTCGACTGGTAACTGACAAATGACACGTGTGATGTTTTGCTCCAAGGCCTGAATCGAAGCGGGATTGTCCGCATAGACTTTAGACTCTACATATCCCCACAGGAAAAAGTCTAACGGTGTGATATGACACGATCTTGGTGACCAATCGACCGGCCCATAACGTGAAACTATCTACTCACCGAAGTGTACTCTCAATGAATCCATTGATTGCTGCGATGTGTGGGAAGTAGCCCCGTCTTGTTGAAACCAAATGTAGAGGAGATTCACGAGCTTCAATTGCAGGCATCAAATAGTCGGTTAACATAGCGCAATAACGGTCGCCATTGACGGTTACGTTCTCACCGACATCATTTTTGAAGAAATATCCACCGGCGCACAAACCACAGCAATCCGTTGTTTTTTCTGGACGAAATGGCAGCTCTTGAATCTCTTCAGGTTGCTCTTCGTCCCAAATGCGGCAATTTTGCTTATTTACATATCCATTAAGCCAGAAATGGGCTTCATCGCTGAACAAAATTTGGTTCGAAAACGTCGGCTGTTCTTGGAACTTTTCAAGAGCCCATAGAGCGAAACGATGTCGCTTGGGAAGATCGAGCGGCTTCAGCTCTTGTACAAACTACTTGTTGTACGTTTTCAATTTAAGATCTCGACGTAAAATGCGCCAAGTCGTTCCATACGTCATTCCGTTTTGCTGCGAATGGCACCGAATCGACTCTCCACGGTCTTCGGTTCTTCGTGTACACTCACAGGCCGCTATATTTTCTTCACTGCGTACTGGACGTGGTCTATTCGGTCGAATATTTTCCAACAATGAATACTGGGTCTCAAGATGGGTAAAGGTGTTGCGAATAGTACGCTCAGTATGCCGATTATGTTAACCATAAGTTGTAAACGTTGTTCAGGCGTACGTCTTTCCATGATGAAATGCCAAACAATACTGACCAAAAATAACATGACAGTTTGACACGACTCACGCGTGATCTGCCAAAAAAAGGTTATTGAAAAAATGACTTCTAATTGGATCACCCTTTATTATAAATTACGTATGCAAAAGAAGAGAAAATTGTGAAATTGGAAAGTTGAATTTATTACAACTGCTTTTACTTACGACACATCCAGTTATTTCAAATCATATATTTTTCCTATTTAGAATTGAGAAAGAGTCGGAGTGTTATATGAAGATTTTGTTGCCTCTTATGAAATGGCTTTGAGTCAGATGATAAAGCAATCAAAAAGGATGCAATTTGTCTTCCGGCTCAACGCATTTAAAAGTCAAGTAATTTCTTTTGGCTTCTTTCTGAAATCATACCATCACAATCTTTAGAGCTTAACTTCTTTTTGAAATCATACCATCACAATCTTTAGAGCTTAAAGTTAATGTTTTAGCTTGAATCTAGTTAGAGCTTGAAATATCTATATGATTATGCGTTCATATTGGCTGGGTGAGTGTTGTTAGTTGATGTCCTAGCGGCTTATGGCTGTGAATCACTTTCCGAGAAGAACAATATATGTACTCATACATGTACTTATAGTAATATTTGCTTTAAGTGCTTTGCTAAGTAAGTCGATTTAAAAAAAAAAAACATTCTAAGTTAATCCATTTTTCAAGTGAGCGTATAAGTAGACCAAAACATTGTAATAATAAGTAAACCTAGACTGATAAGAAATATGTGCACACGTGTTTCTATTTGTACATATGCAGTATGAGTAAAAAAAACACTTGAAAACTCGAGCATTAACCTTCAATTGTAGGTGCATGTATGTACGTGCATAAGTATGTGCATGTTTATATCATCCAAGTTCTCAGAATTCCTTGACTGCAGACAGAGTGACAGGAAAGCAAAAAAAAAAAAAACAGTTAAGAATAGTCGTAAAAAATGTTAATAATATTCGCCGAGTGGTTAGCAGTGCATGCCATACCATACGGATGGTCATGGGCTCGAGCTCCGTTCAGTCGATCAACATTTTAAATTATAGATTATTTTTATTTTTATTATTGCGGCTATCGGCAGAGAATGTCGACCTTTTCGAGCATATTTCTGATATGAAATAAAAATTCCACAATAAAAATCCATCAACCAAAAAAAAAAATTTAGAAAGAACCTTTTGGTCCCTTAATTCGTACATATGGAGCACTGTTTTGGTGACTAGCATTGGAAAAAGTGAAATTACCTGCAACATTTGCCAACAGGCATCTTCATTCGAGCAGTTGCACGCTATATCCTCCTAAAGTTGGAGTTAGATAGTTGCTGGCGACAGACTTGAATGGCGAAGAGGTCTAGTAGGGGAAGAGGATATCATTTAAATCTATATTGACGGCATCAAAATGGTATACTCCAAGCATCTTGACATATGTCTACCAAACTCTTTTTCCTTTTTTTCGATTTCCACTCGAAATTTTTAGATGCTAGACACTATTTTTGTTTTGCTAGGCTTCTTTACGAAAACAGTTTTTGGATAACAACTTTCTCGACTTTTAGTTCTTTTTTTTTTCTTTTGATTTTTCTACTTGTGCCTTCTTTTAGTTTATTATGCAACAATTACATGTAACATACGTATACATATAAAGGGTGATCCAAGTAGATGTACTTTTTTCAATAGCCTTTTTTTTGACAGACCACACGTGAGTTGTGTTAAGCTGTCATGTTATTTTTGTTCAATATTTTTTGGCATTTCATCATGGAAAGACTTAGGCCTGAACAACGTTTACAAATCATTCAATAAAATCGAAAATTCACGTTCTATAAAGAATGTGATTCGCGCTTCGCTCAACTTATGGTCAACACAATCGGCTTACTGAGCATACCATTCGCAACACCATCACCCATCTTAAGACCTAGCATTCATTATTGGATAATATTCGACCGAATAGACCATACCCAGCACGCAGTAAAGAAAATATAGGGGCCGTAGCTGAGAGTGTACACGTAGACCGTGGAGAGTCGAGTCGGCGCCGTTCGCAGCAACTCGGATTGACATATGGAACGACTTGGCGCATTTTACGTCGAGATCTTAAATTGAAAGCTTACAAAATACAGTTTGTGTAAGAACTGAAGCCGCTCGACCTTCCCAAGCGACATCGCTTCGTTCTATAAGCTCTTGAAAAGTTCCAAGAAGATCCGACATTTTCGAGCCAAATTTTGTTGAGCAATGAGGCCCATTTCTGGCTCAATGGGTATGTAAACAAGCAAAATTGCGCATTTGGGACGAAGAGCAACCTGAAGAGATTCAAGAGCTGCCATTTCATCCAGAAAAAACAACGGTTGGGTGTAGTTTGTGGGCCGGTAGAATCGTCGGTCCATATTTCTTCAAAAATGATGCCGTGAGAACGTAACCGTCAATCGCGCCGCGATAACCCACTATTTGATGCCTGAAATTGAAGCTCGCAATCTCCGCGACAACAACAAGACGACGCCACTTCCCACACATCACATCAATCAATGGATTTATTGAGAGAACACTTCGGTGAGCAGATAATTTCACGTTTTGGGCCGATCGTTAGACCTCTTCCTGTGGGGATATGTAAAGTTTAAAGTCTATGCGGACAGTCCTGCTTCGATTCAGGTCATGGAGCAAAACATTACGCGTGTTATTCGCCAGTTACTAGTCGAAATGCTCGAACGAGTCATCGAAAATTTTACTCAACGGATGGACCATCTGAGACGTAGCCGCGGCCATTACTTGAAAGAGATAATCTTCAAAAAATAAATGCCAAAGAATGTTCTTTCGAATGATAGTAAACATTCTTCATTAAATTTGAATTTTCTGTGTTGTTTTTCTTTATAAAGTAGGAAACCTCGATCACATCATGTTGTGTACATTAAATCCTGTGTTCGTACAATGAAGTCGTTTGTGCTCGTGCTTCTTTGTTTAAAAATTCAATAAGTAAATATATATATATTTATACATAAGTACCTATGCATGTATATGTGCAAATAATGTAAAATACCGTTTTAAGTGGGCATGTGAATATATATTTCAACAGAATTACTTATAATTTACATATGGGGATACTCGTTTATTGCTTTTCCTGACCTCCTTTCACTGTTTCATCTAGTCAGTTTACATACATACATATGTCTTACTGATTATCACGGTCTCGACGTTCACTGAATGAGTTTGACTTTTAATTTGTAAAACACAGAAGGGCAAATGAAAATATATACATTCATACGAGCAGTACCCGTCAGTAGAAAGCTAAGCTGGGATGAAAAAAATTCTAGTTCAAAATCAGTTTTTGAAGATGAAATCATATCAGTTCTCCAACTACTCGCTAATCTCCGATAATGAGAAAACGATAATTTCCACCATCACCTCACCTCGGTGTGTTGTGTTAATTTTAAGCACACCACAGTTGAGTTTTGTGATCTAATATGCCCAGCTAAAGTGCATAGCTTGTCGTTTTCGTGTATTCACGATAGCTGAATGGTAAGAGCTTTTCGCTGCGAATCTCGAAATCTCAGTATTTTTTAATTTTCTGAAGCAGAATTTTAAAATATGCGTAAACAAACTAGTATTTAGCTAGTTCAAAGCTGATGAATAGTTGGACAATTGGTATAGGCAATCGCTTTGTTAAAAATACCAATCGCTAACATCGAAAAAAGATACCAGATAAAATAGTTAGTGTAAAAATGTAGAGTAGTAGTGTTCTAGTTAATAACTAGTATCTTTCCCTGCAGGGTACATATATTTAACGGCTGCATGTGATACATGCGCAACTTGCTGCCTTCAGTTAATACTTGTGGCGCGGCAATGTACTCGCACAGCATGAAGTTAAAAGTGTCACGCGTGTTTGCACATCGTCCATAAATGTTTACATATGTACATATATATGTGTAAATATGTACATATGTCGTATACAGTTGATTGATTATTTTTTTATTCGTATATTCTTGGCAAAACATTTCACCCATATGTACTTTTATATATACTTTTGAACCTAAAGATATGCACAAGCTGTTATGGATGTGCATATGTATGTCCGTCCATAAGTTCATCATATAAGTCTTTATTTCCCTTCAAAAACACACACGATTACTCCATACACGCTTGAATTATATACTCGCCGCGGGCAATAGATTACTTCATAACTAACCACAATCCCACAAATTCAAAAGTTTTTATTTAAACAGCAAAATTACGTCGTACTTTAGTACAATATTTTTCGACCGAACAATTCAGTCAATTAAAAAATCCCCATTCTACAGCAGCAAAACAATTCAGTGATACCTTCCAACTTATCGATACCATTTTTGTACTACGATTTGTCCTTTGCTTAAAAATGGGCCCCAGTTTCAGCGATCACCTCTTCATTCGACAAAAATTTCATCCCAGCGTGCATTATTTTGAGATCAGAGAAAACAGGAAATAGTCACTGCGGGCCAGGTCTGGAGAATACGGTGGATGCGGCAGCAGCAATTCGATGCCCAAATCATGGATTTTTGCCATGCGATTTCACTGACTTGTGACACGGTGAATTGTCCTAGTGAAACAGCACTTTTTCACCAAATGCGACCATTTTTCGGCGATTTCGTCCTTTAATGTAAATTATTCCATGCGCTTCACAAAATACATACGTCAGAACCTTGCCATCAGACTGCTCCGAATCATCAACTCGTCGTTGTTTTTGCTCAAAAATGAACTCACGCTGCAACCATTTTGCCCAGGGCTTTCTCATACCCAAATACCCGTGAATGATATGATGTACACGTTCAGTTGATATCTCTAGGGTGCCTGCTTTTTCATTCGGCTTCAATTTACGGTCACTCAAATCATTTTGTGAATTTTTTTGTGTGGATGTTTTCGTCGGTAACAACCTCGTTTGGGTGTCCACTGCATTCACCGCCTTTGGTGCTCATTTCACCACGTCTAAACTTAGCATACCAGTTTTTGATGGTGGATTTTCCTAGGGCAGTATTCGGAAACTCGTCATCAAGCCAAGTTTTTGCTTCACAAATTTTTTTCACAATAACAAAAGTTACTTCACTCAAAATGCTTTAATTCACAAACAAATAATCCGACAGCCGTCAAATTTATACACGCGCCTTCCGAAGATGAAGTAAAAATCATTAATTAATTAATTCTAGTAGCGCCATCTATGTGCCAGGGCGGAAACTTTTCACTTGACCTTTTAGATAAAGGGTGTTTTTTTATAGAGGTATAGAACTTTAAGTTGCAATAAAACAACGATGGATTATTCGATTGACATGAATTTTATTTATCCGAAAGATAATCTTGTGGCATTACATTTTAAATATGATTTCTGGCATATGACCGCCACGGCTGGCGCGGATTTAGTCCAATCTGGACGTCCAATTTTCGATGACTTTTTCTAACATTTGTGGCCGTATATCGGCAATAACACGGCGAATGTTGTCTTCCAAATGGTGAAGCGTTTGTGGCTTATCCGCATAGACCAATGACTTTACATAGCCCCACAGAAAGTAGTCTAGCGGTGTTAAATCACAAGATCTTGGAGGCCAATTCACAGGTCCAAAACGTGAAATTAGGCGGTCACCAAACGTGTCTTTCAATAAATCTATTGTGGCACGAGCTGTGTGACATGTTGCGCCGTCTTGTTGAAACCACATCTCCTGGACATCATGGTTATACAATTCAGTAATGAAAAAGTTAGTAATCATGGCTCTATACCGATCACCATTGACTGTAACGTTCTGGCCACCATCGTTTTTGAAAAAGTACGGACCAATGATTCCACCAGCCCATAAAGCGCACCAAACAGTCAGTTTTTCTGGATGTAACGGTGTTTCAACATACACTTGAGGATTACCTTCACTCCAAATGCGGCAGTTTTGTTTGGTGACGTAGCCATTCAACCAGAAGTGCGCTTCATGGCTAAACAAAATTCGCTTATGAAAATCGGGAACAACGGTAATCTCGTTTTGGGCCCATTCGACGAATCTATGCCTTACGTGAGTCTATTCCTGATGAATTGCCAAACCAAACTGAGAATAAATCACTTCACAGCTGTTAAATCGGTTGCCATCTTGAAAAGTAATGCCAACTTAAAGTTTTATACCTCTATAAAAAACACCCTTTACATAATATGAATGAGCGCGTGCTCAAAAGTGACTAAAAACTCTGCCGAATTTTTTTTACATTAATTAAAAAATAATAATAAATCAATTTTTTTCCAAACTTAAGAGTACGGACCAAAAAAATAATTTTTTTGGAATTCAAAATTGTTCTCAAATTAAAAAAATTTAAATAATATTAAATTTTCACAGCTATATATAACTAAAGTTTAAAAGAAAATTTGATTGTGTGGGAAGTATTTAATTACAAGCAAACATGTACGCATATGTACATATATACATATTTTAAATTTAATGAAAACTAATTTGAACAGCTGGCCATTTATTTATATTCGAATGAATTATTTAAATATAATTTTTATCATTTTAAAACAACAACGATAATACAATGAAATCAAATGCTTTGGCTTTACGATAAGGTTTATGGTATTTATGTGAATTTACAAGTATGTGTATTTATGTGTACTTATGTATATATGTATTGTACAAATATACACAATAAATTAAAAAAAAAAAAATTTTTCATGGCCAAGGTTAGGGACTAAGTACATAAATATGTGTGTATATGTATACAAATATTTTTATAAGTAAATATGTAAAAAAGAATGAATAACTAAAACTAAATAAGAACGTACACAAAAAAAAAATTAAATAAAAATATTATTTTATTTATTTACATATACACACCCAATGTTTATATAATACTAGGTTATGACAATCGTTGGGCGTGACTTGAAAATTATAATACTAAAAGGACATTTTTTTCTTTAAGAATTTTAAGAATGTTTGTACTAAAGAACATAAATATTTTGCGAATTTCACGCTATGTCAACAGAAAACACTTACGCAGAGAAAAACAAAAATTATTAATTTTTTTTTTAATATCTTACTTAATGTTCTAACGGGTGATCCACTGCGAGGTCTCATACTTAGAAGAAAGAAAAAACAGATATTTGCAAGTGTGTATGTGCAATGCACAAACGTGTACTCGTGGCTACTCGGCATTATAAAGGGTGATCCATTTCGAGATTCCTTACTTTTTTAAAGAAAAAACACAGAAAATTCAAATTTAATTGGGAATGTTTATTATAATTCGAAAGAACATTATTTCGCATTTATTTTTTTAAGATTATTATTTTCAAATGCTGACCGCGTCTTAGATGGTTCATCCGTTGAGTCCAGTTCTCGATGACTCGTTCGAGCATTTCGACTGGTAACTGGTGAATGACACGCGTGATGTTCTGCTCCAAGGCCTGAATCGAAGCGGGATTGTCAGCATAGACTTTAGACTTTACATATCACCACGGGAAAAATTCTAACGGTGTGATATCACACGATTTTGGTGAACAAACGACCGGCCCATAACGTGAAATTATCTGCAGACCGATTCATTTCCTCTCTCAATGAATCCATTGAACCCATCCGTCTTATTGAACCCAATGTCGTGGACATCACGAGCTTCAATTTCAGGCATCAAATGGTCGGTTATCATGGCGCGATAACTGTCGCCATTGACGATTACGTTCTCACCGGCATCATTTTTGAATAAGGATGGACCGATGATTCCAGGGGCGCACAAACCACACGAAACCGTTCTTTTTTCTGAATGAAGTGGCAGCTCTTGAATCTCTGCAGATTGTTCTTCGTCCCAAATGTGCTAATTTTGCTTGTTTACATACCCATTGAGCCAGAAATGGGCCTCATCGCTGAACAAAATTTGGCTCGAAAATGTCGGATTTTCTTGGAACTTTTCAAGAGCTCATAGAGCGAAGCGATGTCGCTTGGTAAGGTCGAGCGGCTTCAGTTCTTACACAAGCTGTATTTTGTACGCTCTCAGTTTAAGATCTCGACGTAAAATGCGCCAAGTCGTTCCATTCGGCAGCCCGAGTTGCTGCGATATGGCGCCGAATCGACTCTCCACGGTCTTCGTGTACACTCAGCTACGGCCGCTATATTCTATCTACTGCCAATAGACCAATCCCGCCTGCCTCTGTGTTATTTAAAGTTTAGAGCTGTCATAAAAATGTTATTACCTAAACAATAGATATTATAACCTCAAAAGCAAACTGTGTCAACATTTCCCCTGGTAATAATGCCAATGGAAACAGCTGCTTGCTGAAATTTTATTAACCAACTTTCTTCCAATCTGCCCAATCTGTCAGAATTTCTATGTTATTGAAGGAAACAAATTTTCATAACACGAAAAAAAATATATAAATAAAAAATATTTACTTCATTGAGTTTTCTAATGATTTCTTATTAGATTTTTGTACTTCATGCAAACATAAATAACAACGCACGTACTAACATCATAGGAGAAGGTAAAAAGTTAATGTAAGTTTGTCTAACCCCAACACGCAAATGTCTTCCCCAGCAAATTTAGTTAATTTTTATCAAAACGTGCCGGTTATTATGCCGTTAATGTCGCATACAAAAATATCTACATACAAATGTATGTGTATATATAAATTTATATGTATGTGTGCCCTTAGCTTTTAGTTGCGCTTTTTAGTATTAGGGCTGCATTGTCGTCGAAAGTTCCCTGTAGGGAAAAGTACTAGTTGTTAACTAGAATCCTACTAGTTCGCATTAAAAGCACTAACTAGTTCATCTTCCATGTATTTTTCATATAAGAAACTGGTATTTTTAATACGTCGATCTGCATATATAAGTATATGATGAATTTCTAATTCATCAAAAAAAAAAAAGACAAGCTTCTCTGGTAAGTTCTAAACACTCGGCTATCGATGTGATATAAAGAGCAACGACTAACTGAGCACTTCAGCAGAGTTTATTAGGAAATGAAACTTAGCCGAGGCGTTCTAGATGATGGTGAAAATTATTATTATTCCCATTACTATTGAACTGCTATAGAAGTAACGAACTGGTATGATTTCAACCTATTTCATACTAGTATTTAACTAGAATTTTTGCATACTAGTCAACGTTTTCACTGCACGGTTATTGCTGCTACTGTTGTTGATGGTAGCGGTGATTATGATGACTCCACTCAAATTTCGCCGAAAGCTACGCCCTAGTTAGCCAAATGGCAAAACCGTGCACGGAACGAGCAGCGGTAGCGACGTTGTTTTTGAAGTGCGCGTGTTCGAAGAGACCTACATATACATACATATGTGCGTATGTAGGTTAGGGCGGTTCGGATTGAGAGTATAAACAAAATTCTGTTAAAAAAAATGAATGCGAAGTTTTAGCCTTATTTTGGGTGGTTTCTTTTAGAAATTTTTTTAATTTTATTTTTGAAAATTTAATTAGAAGTAAATTTTTCTTTTAGAAATGCTAGATATAGGTATTGCGGTCAAATTATGGATTGCCCATACTTTTACCATATTTATGAATAATATATACATACATACATATTGTACATGACAACATTTGAAAATCTTCGCTGTTTATGCAAAAGTCCGCAAAAAGGGAAAAAAGAACTACAATGAGTTGAATGTGCTAATAATTTTTTGTCTGTTTGCTTTTATTTCTATATTTTCTAACTCTCTTTTGTTCATGTTCTCTCTACAAAAGCCAAGATTAAGCTGGAAAAGAGTAATAAAAATGACAAACAAAATCTAAATTCAAACGTGTAAACAAATTTTTTAAATTGAATAATACAACAACAGATTACATGGCAGGCGGTGGCTCAGTTGGTAGAGCACTCGCCTGTGATGCCAGAATTCGTCGGTTCGATTCATGGCAAAGGAAGTCTGATGAGGAGATGTGGTGATCTCCGAAACAGCTGTCACTTCTATCATTTTTTCTTTGTTGTATAACAAAATATTCAATGAAGAAATAATGTTTCTAACAAAAACAGGCCTTTGAATACAGCTCATTACTTATAACCAATTTTGTTGTTGTTGTCATTTTCCCCTGCTTCTTTGCGCCACATTGTTGCCGTTTTTGTTTTTATTATTTTATAAACGTTTATAACTGTTTATTTGATAATTGCGGATTTACATATATAACGGTGCATATATAAACATATGCATATGCATAAATGTACATATATAAATAATTAAATTTACATATCTTTTGTTATTCTGATGACATTGTCATTAGGTAATAAATCTACTATGATTAATAAAATTACAGTTTTTTTGTGGATAAAAAATCTTAAAATATATTTATCTAACACCACGCAATTTTTCGCTCCAGTAGCACCACTTCGAATTGCGTAAAACGTTTGTAGGTAATGAGAAAGCACCTGCTGCGTAACACTTTGCAGCGGCGCCTTGATGTGTTTAATGCGCTGCACGCGCTGACTTAAGGCACATTTTCTCTTTTATTGCAATACCCATCTCTCATTTTCTCCCACTCTCTCTCTCTTTCTTTCACTCTCTCTATCTATCTAATTCACTTCACCATGCTGAGATAAACGCTGCTGTATGGCGCGGCGTATACGCAACGTAAATGATTTTACTTGTTAGTTAGATGTGAAAATTTTTTAAAGGCGCCGTTAGACGTAGCCATTTTCAAGAAATTTTTATTTCGTTCACGCATTTTGCTGTCAAACGAAATTAATTTCACTCTATGATCACCCTGAAATTAATTTCAGCAATTTAATTTCATGTTATGGCAGAAATGAAAATTGCAGTGTGTCATAACATTTATTTCTCTGCAATTTGATTTCAGAAATCAAATTTCCAATTGCTGGTGCTGCATTAGCAATTTTTATTGCTCTTAAAAGTGCTGCTAAAGGATTCTAGTATTGTCAGGGATGATTTTTGATATATTATTAAATAATTACAAATTTTTATTAGTTGAAATTCAATTCTTGAAATTAAATTTCTAAATATTGTACTTTCACATTCAGTTTCAAATTAATTAATTGCTACGTCTGACGGCAGCTTAACTCGTATGATATGAAATGATAAAAATATGCAAATATTGGCTGAGAAAACTTTTAAAAACACTAAAAAATAATAATAATAAAGATGAAAGAGAAATAAGTTAAAGTGGAAATAAAACGAAAATAAATTAAAAGTAAAATAGAAATAATTAAAAAATTAAAAATTATTATTAGAATTTTTAGCCCTTTTTTTTAAATAAGGGAAATAATACACAGTCGAATCTGGATATAGTGACCTAAGGCCTGTTCAAAGTATCCAGGTGGGTCGCTGTATAAAGGTTGACAATTTTTATTCAAAAACTTATTTTATTTACTCAAAATTCATGTCTTTGGATGTAAGCTCAACAGATCATTGGAATAAATTTATACTTAGGAAAATACAAAATACATATATGAATGTTTATTGAAAGAATTCGCGAGTAGATGTTTGCTTCTTGGCTTCGGAAATACTCTTTTCAATACTATTATGCCAGCGTATTCAGTCGTATTGGCTTTTTTTCGAATCTTTTAATAGCTTCTGTTGTTTTTATTGGATTTCCGATCTGTCCTTTGCCTTGGCCGTCATAAGCAGATTCTTCAGTATCCTTATCAGCATCTTTAGTTAAATAAATTGTTTCGTCACTATTAATGGTATTCCACTTCTTAATATCATTTTCAGTGTAGGTTTCCTGAAACAAGTAATATACATAAAAACTAAATTAACAGGAGAATGTTAAGAGGGTGAAAATTTACCTCCGGGTCTACAAGTTGCAGCAGACCCTGTATATCATGGACTTCTTTATTCTTTTACTGCAATATCTTTTGACGAAGTGAGCTCAAAGGAACATCATCTTCTTCATCATCGCTTTCATTTGTTTAAAAACACAAAACAACGCACTTTCACTCATAAGCGGTTTGCACGCGACAAGAAACAAATAGAAACTAGCATCAAATAGCCGCAGCTATTCCAGTAATAAATATAAAAAGAGCGATTCCGGGGAATACTCGACTTCATTTCTGGTTAATTTTTGTTTTTTCTTGTCAATTTATTCTTGCCGTTTCGTTTAATTTTTTTAGAGGATAAAAATCTCGGTGTTCACTACATCGAGGTGTTCATTATAGCGGGGGTTCACTATATCTGGATTCGACTGAAAAAAAATTGAAAATTTGAAAAGAAAATTAATTAAAAAAATTAATTTTTTTAGCCTTTTCAGGCAATTATGAAAGTTTAATAAAGAAACAAATTAAGAAATATATTTTTTTAGCTTTTTCAGTAAGTAAGCTGAAATATATTTTAGTGATATTTAACGACAAACAATATTAAAGTTAAAAAAATTATGAAAACGCTGTAATTTTTTGTATTAATGAAAAGAAAAATAATAAATAAAAACTTTAAATAAAAAAAAATTCTATATTAAAGAATATTTTTTATTCTGAAACACTTTTCTAGGGCATTGCATATTAAAAAAAATGTATATTAAAATTAACTGAAAAATGTTAAAATGCGAATTTTTTATATTTAGGAAAATTAAAAAAAAAAATAAATGAAAATTAGTAAAATACAGAATACTTAAATTACAAAATTACAAATTTTTCTTAAAGGTTTTAGACCATAAAAATCTCTTTTAAATTGCTGGTATTGCTCGTTGGCATTCAATTACTTTAATTAATACTTTAACGCTAAACGTGTGAGTTTAATTCGTTTGCAGGTCGATTAAAAAATGCATTATTATTGCCATGGCGCCGTCGCATTGTTTATAACTAATTGTTAATTACTCTGAAGCAAAAAAAAAAAAAACCTGGGTAATCAGCTTTGACAATTAATTACTATATATTGAATTGAGTGCTGTTAATAACTTTTATTTTTGATGTGTTTCGAAAATTTTTAGTTTGAGTGATGCTAATAATTTTTTTTTTTTTTTTAGTAATACGAGCATTAATAATTTATAATTTTGAGTGATTTTAATAATTATGCGTATGAGATAGAATTTTAGCAAATTTTAAGACAATATTTGTTTAAAATATTTTTATTTTTTATTTTCACTTACTTCTATCGCTAATGTAATTAATTTAAGACTTCTTGAAACTTTTCTAAAATATATAATATAATTTCTTATAAAGGGTTTTCCAATAGGGATGATATGATTTCGAAGTGTCCTTTTGACCATTTTATATTTTTTTCATCGTATTCTTAATGTTTACAATTTCATCATGGCAAGATATACGCTAGAACAACGTTTACAAATTATTCAATATTATTATCGAAATAATCGTTCGGCAATTGCAACTCTTCGTGCGCTTTAGCCATTTTATGATGGTAATAATCGTCCACCTGTGCTCGCTATTTGTCGAATTGTTAAAAATTTCCAGCGCACATTTCCTTTAAATAATGTTCAAGTGCCAGTAAGACAAAGAACTGGTCGAAGTAATGAAAATATTGCTGCCGTTCAGGCAATCGTTGCTGAAGACCACAATTTGTCGATTCCAAGACGTTCTTAAGAATTGAGACTGTATCAAACTACAACCTAGCGGATTTTGAGAAAAGATTGGCGCTTTGCATTCATATAAAATTGTTCTTACTCAAGAACTGAAGCCATTGAACCACCATAAACGTCGTGAATTTGCTGATTTTGCCTTGGAACAACTTGAAAACGATAAATCTGAGTGATGCGATAAATAAACAAAACTGTCGATTCTGGTGCAAAGAAAATACACAAATTTTTCATGAACAACCATTACATTCACTTAAATTTAGAGTTTGGTGTGGTTTTTGGTCTGGTGGAATCATCGGTCCGTACTTCTTTCGAAATGAAACTGGTAGCAACTGTTATGTCAACGGAGAGCGGTATAGATCGATGATAACCGCAATTGGAAAAAGTTGAACCTAACAACATCTGGTTCCGTGTCATACAGCACGTTCAACAACCGAATTATTGCGAGAAAGGTTTGGAGATTCGATTATTTTAAGAAATTGTGACATTGAATGGCCTCAAAGAAGTTGTGATTTAACACCATTAGACTACTTCTTGTGGGGTTATTTAAAGTCATTCGTTCCTGCAAAAGAAGTCGTTGAGGCCAGCTGACTGATGTTATATTCAGAACTCAATTGTATCGATTGTACGTCACATTAAATAAAAAAACATTTGAATTTCCTTAACAATTAGTGTGTTTTTTTATATCACCCTTATTGTAAAACTCTATATATAGTGTAATTTTATTTATATTTTTATTATTTTATTCATTATACTCTGTTTAACTAAAAAAAAAAAGAAATATAAATTATGATCAAAATGCACTAAAGCTAGGTATTTCAAAAATATGTTAGTATCTGTCGTCGATCGATAAACTCTCTGCACCTTTCTTCTGTCGTAAATTTACGAAAGAAGCTGTCATTTGCCGTTACATATGAGGAACCCCAGAAGAAAAATATATCTTTTGGACAGTGATTTATATTATAGAGATAGGGGAAAACATTAAGATGAAAGCCCAAAAGTTCAAAAAAGTGTTTTAACTTATGTTTTCTTGGTACATAATCTGAGCAAATTTTGAAGCTGAAGAACAGGAAAAGCCTTGCCAAAAACTTTAAATAAAAATTTCATATATCTAGAAGTACTTTTAATATAAAAAATAAGTATTTACGAAAATTAAAACTGTAATAAAAAATTTTAAATTATTTTCTTTGTACATATATATATGTATATATTTAAAAATTTTTCTTACTTAAATTTTTTGTATTTAAAAAATAAAAATTCTTTTCCAAACCAGAAAAAATAAAAATCCTTAAATAAATAATGATATGCACAAGATAAGCAACAAAAATAATAATGTTATACAAAAAATTGCTAAATAAATTTGAGGAAAAAAAAATAAAAAAATATATTTATTTATATGATTATATTACTTATTTATAATCTATTATGTCATTTTTAATTTTTTTTTTTGGACCGTACATAACAAACAAGATACAAAAATGCAACATACCAAAATGGCAAAAAAAAAATAAATTAAATATACCACCAAAGCTATAACATAAACAATACAAGAGGTGCGTCAAACAGTCACAATTAAAAAAAAGTAATAATAAAACTGCGTAGCGGCTTGTTTATGAACATATGTACGCAAGTAAAAATGTATATATGTATATGTGTGTATTTCATACACATGCATATATAAACCATAAAATACTGCAACACGCGCGCGTGTTTCTACATAAGTTCAGTAACATATATACGAGTACATAAATACTGATGGCGTAAATTTTGGTCATAATCAAGAGCGTGCAGCTACACGCGCAACCGATTCAATATCAACGACAATGTGAAAACAAAACAAATATACGAACAAAAGCGAGAATAGATATAGTAAACTTTTGTTTTGTTATTTTTCAGCTTAAACTTAATGCAAAAATAAACATGAAAATCATGCGCACTGGAGAGAGAGAGAGAGCAGTGGGAGAAAATAAAAGTAAAGAAAGAGAGAGAGAATATATAACAGCTGATTGTGTTTAAATTCGAGTTCAGAGTGCACACACAGTGATGGCATGAAAATATCGAAGAGTTAATTTAGTTCATACACAAACGAACATATAATAACCATAAGTTTTTTCATTAGATTTTTTTGTTCGGCACAAAACATACATACACACGTGCATGTAAACATATATGTGATACTTTTTCACCACCAATGACCTTTTTTTTTTTGTTGGAAATCTAGAAAATTTTAGAATTTAAGTTTACTATTTATTTTATTTAAAGGGTAACCCATTTCAAGGTTCTCAACTTTTTTAAAGAAAAAAAAAAAAAAAACAGAAAATTCAAATTTAATGGGGCATGTTTATTTTCACACGAAAGAACATTCTATGGCATTTATTTTTTTGAAGATTATCTCTTTCAAATTTTGGACGTGGCTACGTCTAAGGTAATCCATCCGTTGCGTCCAATTTTCGATGACTCGTTCGAGCATTGCGACTGGTAATTGGCGAACAATACGCGTGATGTTTCGCACCAAGGCCTGAATCGAAGCGGGATTGTCCGCATAGTCTTTAGACTGTACAATATCCTCACAGGAAGAGGTCTAACGGTGCGATATCACACGATCTTGGTGGCCAATCGACCAGCCCAAGACGTGAAATTATTTGCTCACCGAAGTGTTCTCTCACTAAATCCATCGATTGATACGATGTGTGGGAAGTGGCGCCGTCTTGTTGAAACCAAATATCGCGGAGATCATGAGCTTCAATTTCAGGCATCAAATAATCGGTTATCATGTCGCGATAACGGTCGCCATGGACGGTTACGTTCTCACCGGCATCATTTTTGAACAAATATGGATCGATGATTTCACCGGTCCACAAACCACACCAAACCATTGTTTTTCCTGGATGAAATGGCAGCTCGTGAATCTCTTCAGGTTGCTCTTCGTCCCAAATATGGCAATTTTCTCAAGCTGTATTTTGTACGGTTTCAATTTCAGATGACGTAAAATGCGCCAAGTCGTTCCGGAGTTGCTGCGAACAGCGCCGAATCGACTCTCCACAGTCTTCGTGTACACTCTCAGCTACAGCCGCTATATTTTCTACACTGCGTGCTGATAATGGTCTGTTCCGTCGAGTATTATCCAACAATGAATACTGGGTCTCAAGATGGGTGATGGTGTTGCGAATAGTACGCTCAATAGACCAATTATGTTGACCATAAGTTGAGCGAAGCGTGCGAAACATATTTTTTACAGAACATGAATCTTCGTAATAAAGTTGAATGATTTGTAAACGTTGTTCAGGCGTAAGTCTTTCCATGATGAAATGCCAAACAATACTGAACAAAAAAAAAAGATGACAGCTTGACACGACTCACGCGTGAGCTGTCAAAAAAAGGCTTTCGACAAAAGTACCTCTACTTGGATTACCCTTTATATGGAAATCTAGTAGGGGAAAAGGATACCATTTCAATCCAAAACGACTGTTTTAAAGTAAATTGAGAATTCGGAACGCGAGGATACACCAAATATCTTAACATTCCTCTCTCTAATCGTCTACCGAACTCAGCTGGAATATTCCAAGCAAAAATACTAGGTATAAAAGAGGTCTTTATAGCGATAATTACTAACCTCTTTGGCTGTAGTGATTTTGCGGAGAGTAACGACAAAAAGTTCACAGCAACAAAGTGTATGAAATTCTGAAACACAGCCATGGTGTGGCGATTGCAACTGTTATTATTATTATTAGAATTAGAATTACAACTCTTGCATAATAATTTAGCTTGACGTAATTACATAATAAGTACTGATTGGGGCATATATGAAATGTATTTTGTATGCAAACATATACATACATATGTCTGTATCAAGTACATCCTGTAGTTGTGGCAATTTCCCTGCTACTCTGTTATTCGCTTGGTACTATAATTAATTTAATTATATTCCGTATTTGCTGTTACAATCGATAATAGCCGCCGACGACGTTTCATGTGGCTCAGCACAAGGACAGCTCTTAATTGCAATGCAAAGAAATGATGCCGTGTGGGGATGTGTTTGAAATAGGAAAGAAATTCGGCCTGCATAAAATTTGTACGCTCCTAGCGAAAGCTGTCAATATGTGGTCAGTCCTGTGGCAATTGGCCTTCTCAGCCGATACCTAGTGGAACCCACTTAGGCAAACATGTCTCGAATGTAATTTTCGCTCATTTCTTAAGTACTCTCTTGTATCATTTGCTCCTCTCTTACTAAGGTGTTTGCATTCCCGATTTTATTTGGGACTTCAGAGGCGCCATATGGTGGTACGTTTGTCTTAAGTAATAAATATTTTTATCATAACTGCTAATGTTCGAACTGCATAAATTCATCGTTAAAGTTAATTTCCAAATGATTGCTTGCTATGGCTTCCCAGCACACTTGAATTCTAACGTTTAATAGTCTCTCTTAACGATTTAACATTAATGACAACATTTCGTTTCTCGTTTGAATAAAATAAAATTTATTTTGATAACTGCTTTACCGGTAACAACGTTTACAAATGATGTAGCCCTGAGCAAAGCAACAACAACGTGTTAATGAATTGTGGTGATATATATGTAACAGCATGAGCAAAATATTCACCCGTTGGCCGAGCATTGTCAATTAACATTGAAAAATTAATAGAAGCCAAAAGAAAGGAAGAAAAAAGCGTGTCTACCAACAATGTACAATAGTGAATTCCATTAAGGACACACACGTGCCAACGAGTTGACCTACTTGCCTTCCGCTCTGATTGTGTTTAAATATATCTTTGTCCATTTGTAGCAGACAATAGTTGGGAGTGGCATGAATGTAATGTATATAAAATTTTATACAAAATAATAAATAAAAATATATGTATAAATATTTAGGTGCGTATATAAGTATAAAAATACTATATATATTTACATATATAAAAGTGCCATTTAAACTTTTCTACTCGTGGTGCCAAGATTAAATTACAACTTGTGGGGACGATATTAACAAAAATATACACATTCTAGGAGCTATAGTTTAACGATCCGCCTGATTTCGGCAAATGATCAATATATTAAAAAAATTCACTATCTCAATACCTGAGAGACTAGTTTGCATTCAAACAGATAGACGCACAGACGGGCATGTCTAAATTAACTCAGCTCGTCTTTTTGATACGACCGGTATAAATTGAGGTGTGTCTATCTCTTCTTCTTCTGGTTTATGCCATTGTTATAAAATGACATGATCTACTTTGGTACTTTCTAAGACCGTTCCCAGTAGCGGTCCCTTCCCAGAAGTATGGAAAAGACAAAAGCTTGTCCTTATTAGCAAAGAGAAAAGAAACCCAAACAGTTCTGTCCGTTTGACATTAATGGAATACTTTTCGAAAGTTTTCCCTAGCCAAATTTAGAACCAATTGTTATCAGCACAGCAGCGGATCTCTCAGCAAATCATTATGGTTTCAGGCTTGATAAATCAACGTTGATTGCATTCGAGAACATAATAAAAAGTATGGTGGAATCTTAAAGAGGAAGCTGAAACTGCAATACTCGATGTCCGAAAGTCATCCAACTGTGCTCCATGGTAGGAAACGATTGAACCTTTGGGTAAAAAACTGCTAATGTGGTTCAACTTGCCACGGTATTAAGCACACCACAGGGGAAATAACTGAGGCGTTACATCTAGCTATTTATTAAGAATTAATTATTGCTTCATAAGTAGATAAGCATACATCCTTTGACACTTTGAGAATAGGAAAAAATAATAATAATTTTTAACTAACAAATCAAACGTGTTGCAGAAGAAGTCCCCAGAATCTCTTCCCAGTTCGGCAGACCGACGGCACCGATTTATGTGAAACGTAAATTTCAGCTAAGAATATCCCTCAATATTTTACTCTGCGATATAGAGCTACGTTCAGACTAACTAAAGTCCTCACACTTACCGCAGATTATAGGTCAAAGTGTATTGGAGGGTAGCGACGGCGTCCAGCACATTAACAGGTAACAAGCTATAACTTGGCATTCGAAAAGGAAAGAAAAAGTACGATGAATAAAGGAGAAATCCATGTGACAAAGGAAGCTAGAAGAAGACACATCTTAAATCAATGGAAAATATCGATAGGAGCAAGAAGCCATGATTGGCGGACAGAAGGCCAGGCTACTAGAGTAGACTAATACTCGTGCATTCCGAAATATATTTGTGTGATTACACAATGACGATGTCGCAGGTATTTTCCTTTCCTCACAGAGTGTGCTTGTGGATCACACAAAGAAAGTATAACTTTAAACACTACAAATGTGTGTCTGTAGTATCATCATCGTGTAAGGCAGGCTAATACTCTCATACTACTCTTCTGCTTCTTATTTGGCGTAGGCACCGCTTACGCGATTATAGCTGCATCAACAATAGCAATCTAATCGGATGTCGACATCATCCATGCTTATGCACCATTTCAATTGCCTACTCAGTCCAAAGAAGCACCTGTTGGCAAGAGTGATTCTGCGATGAATTTCAGTGCTGACATTGTTTGGGTTGTTAATGCTGGTTCCTGGATAGATGGAATTATCTACGAGTTCGAAGTTATGACTTTCAACAGTGGCGTGGGAACCGAGTCACGAATCCGATGACTGTTTTTTTGATGACAGAAGATGTATAGTCTTACCTTCGTTCACTACCAGACCCATTCTCTTCGCTTCTTTGTCTAACCTGAAAAAAAAAAAAAACAGAACTTACGGTGCGGTCGTTATGGAAAATGATATCAATATCATCGGCATACGCCAACAGTTGTACACTCTTGTAGAAGATTATACCTCTACTACTACTTCATAGGAATTTATATACCAAGGTGTTCTGTTAAATCAGTGACTTTTTGTATAAAATGTATTGTTTTCGGCAAATAAGCTTTTTATTTCTCAACATAGTCCTCTTTTAGCTCTATACATTTAGTGTTCTTACAATTTTTGTATTTCTTCCAAAGTTAGGTTTTTTTCACCTTCAACCCAAATCTCCTACCCCAAGCCAGTTCCTCGAGTTTGGAAGCAATAGATAGTCGCAGGGAGCTACACCTGAAGAATATGCTGAATGAGGTAGCAGTTCGTCACCCAATTGATGAATGTTTGCTATGCATTGTCCTGATGGACCAGCACTTTTCTCTCCAGATGCGGGTTTTTCTGCTTCAAATCAATATCGAATCTGTCCAAAAGCACTGAATAGTATTTGTCATAAATCGTTTTGACCTTATCAAGGGGATGAAACCTCGCGAATCGCAAAAAATTCTGGCCATGACTTTGTTGACCGACAGACCGACCCATTTTGGTTCACGTTAACCCGGAGAAACCCACTGCCTTGATTGTTCTTTGGTTTCTGGTGTGGTGTAGTGGATCCATGCCTCGTCTGTGGTAACGAAATGGCGCATAAATTTCGATCCTACAGTATCGATTGATAATAGTTCATTTGTGCTTATTTGTTGAGCTTAGTGTCACTATGTTACATTGTAAATACTCACCATGATTAAATCGAATCGAAATGTTGCTGATAATTTGATTGCTCGTGCAGCAACACTGTTATTCGATAAGTATTTTTTTTTTTTTATTTGGTTACGACCCGGTAGGCAAGGAATCTTCATAGATACGAGTAGCCCGTACTACCCGCATGCCCGATTTGCCTCCTGGCACCTACGGACTAAACCCAGCCTCCTTCGTACGCTGGGCCTGTGGGACCCCCACGGGACTATCCATTCCGATATTACTTCGCGGGGCAGGCACTGGACGTTATTCTGTACCGTCACTCAACGTGCGATTTCGCGGCGCTCTCTGCTCTCTTCTTGTCTGAGACGCTTCATTATCTCAGTGATGATATTTGCGCACTTCGTCCATGTATCTTTTTCGGATAGCATTGCCTTCAACAGATTTTCTGGAGTCAATGTGCCTCCTATGCAATGACTTAGCTGTTTGCGCTCTTCTTGAAACCTGTCGCAGTATAAAAGAATGTGCTCTGCGTTTTCCATTTTATCACGGCAGTGCAAACAGTAGGGATGGTCTGCGTGCGTATACTTGTGTAGGTATTCGCGGAAGCAGCCATGTCCGGTGAGGAACTGGGTGAGGTAGTAGTTTGTTTCACCGTGCTGTCTTTCTACCCAATTGCGTACACTTGGGATCAGCATCTTCGTCCATTTTCCCTTTGGTGACGAGAACCACCGTTGTTGCCATTCATTCATGCTCTGTTTCATAATTTCTTTGCGATTACTTGGATTGCGCTTAGTTTCTGTCGCCGCTTTGGCTGCTATATCTATCGGACATCTTCCAGCCAGCAGATTTGCGACATCGTCCGATACCGTCCGGTAGGCACAACAAACCCTTAATGATGCCAACCTATGTACCGAGGCTGGTGCTCTCAGGTACGCAGGTATCATCGTGGCTTGAGCCCAGATTGGTGCCGCATACATCAAAATAGATGAAGTGACACTCGCAAGCAGTTTCCTTCTCTGCTGTCTTGGGCCTCCCACATTTGGCATGAGTCTCGTGATAGCTGTACCGACTTTGCTCGCTTTCTCGCTGGAGTATTTCAGATGTTCTTTGAAGTTCAGCCGGCGATCAAGAACAACTCCTAGATATTTAATAGCTGGGATAGATTCTATCGTGCAGCCTCCTACTCTTATTTGTATCCCCTCCACCTTTTTGCGACTAGTCATTAGCAACGCCTCCGTTTTGTGATCTGCTAACTCCAGGCCTGCTGTTGAAAGCCATGTTTTCACGTACACTATGGTTTCACTGCATATGCGTGATACATCAGTCAAGTGTTTTGCTACCACTACGATAGCTATATCATCAGCGTAGCCAACGATAGATACACCATCCGGTTTCCTTATTTTAAAAATGCCATCGTACATTATGTTCCACAGGAGTGAACCGAGGACCGACCCTTGTGGAACGCCTGCTGTTATTGTATACTTCATCGGGCCTTCGTTTGTATCATATAGCAGTACTCTTTCACTGAAATAGCTCATAATTATGCGTATTAGATAGTCATTCGATAAGTATGCAATTGTGTGTGTGTGTGTGTGTGTGTGTGTGTGTGTGTGTGTGTGTGTGTGAGTGTGTGTGTCGGCACGTGTAATGCCGGAATTTCAACTTTACCCAACTACGCTTCATTAGTGAAGATTCAACAATTATATGATACTTGTGTGTTTGTTTGTATTTATGAATACCAACCTACAAATACATATAAACTGGCATTAACACGTGCATTCACAAAGTTAATGAAATTAGCACTTTGCGATTGTGTGCGTTGGGTTAAAGAAGAATTCGTTGATGGCATACACTTATTGCCGCTTTGTTTGCCTATTCCACCAAATACTTTTGGTATTTCCAGTAAATTTCATATATTCATGTATATACGTAGATATATTTATATTCATGTATATTGTGGTAAAGACTATATATATTATACATATATAAATATTATTTTGACCGAAATTATTACATACACGCGCTTTATACTCGCTGCTCAGATCAATCGGTTGTGAATTAGTGGTCAACAGTAGGGCTACGAGTTTTGGTGACTACTTTGCAGTTGACCTTTTAGCTTTATTTATTCTTATCTACATATATATTTGTATATCGACAGACATCCGCAGACACATTTACATATACAGTGGCCGATAATAGTTTACATACACCCCCTGTTTTCGTTGAACTGAAAGTCCAAAAGGTTTATTGGAAAATGTAATGATACAGTTTATTTCAATTACTTTCCCTTATCATAAAAAACCAACAAAAATAATTTTTTAACATAAAATAGTGAAGCTATGACAAAAAAAAAAGCGTAAATACAACATTGAAAAAAGTCTACATACAGTACATACATAACTTATCTTAGCGCAAAAACTTTGGTTAATATCAGGTAACATGATCTTTTTAGTATTTAGTTGGTCCACCGTTCGCATCAATAACAGCTTGAAGCCGTCGTGGCATCGAAGCTACTAAATTTATCAATTCTGAGGCAGTAATACTGTCTCAAGCTTCAATAAGACGTTTTTTGAGTAATGCTGGGCTGGAAATGTGATTTTTTCTAATTTTTCGCTGAAAATTTCTCCCAGACATATTCAATAACATTCAAATCCGGGCTTTGAGGTGATGTATGCATGCCTTGGAGCATAATAAAGTAACCAATCTTTAACACTAAGTGCCCTGTGCTTTGGATCGTTATCCTGTTGAAAGATCCAGCCTGCCCCAAGCTCCAAACTGTCCACCACAGGCTTTACATGAGCTTCCAATAATGACTTATATTTCAACCGATCCATATTATCTTCAATAAAAACAAGTTTTACAACTCCAGATGCCGCAACCGCTCCCCAAACCGTTACGTTGCCGCCACCATACTTCACTGTTGGTATTATATTTTTGGCGTTAAGTGCAGTGTTTTCCTTTCTCCAAACTTTTACCCTTCCATCGCTGCCGAATATATTGAACTTCGATTCGTATGTAAACAAGACATTTTGCCAAAAATTCATTCCTTTGTCTAAATGTCCTTTAGCGAACTCCAAGCGAACTTTTTCGATTTTTTTCGGAAATAAGAGGCTTTTTACGTGGCGTTCTACTGTGGTAGCCGTTATCGTACAGAGCTCTTCGAATTGTTCTTGGATGGATACACTTTCCTGTTGAGCTTACGATGTTTTCGGCTAATTTTGGAGCAGTAACTTTAAGATCGTCAATCCATTTCCTTCAGAATAAAGCTGATGTCCCTTCGAGTAGGTTTTTTCGGGTGACCAACACGTAGATTATTTTCGATGGATCCACTTATGTCAACATTTTTTTTACAACGATCTGCCCCTTTGCTGGACTTAAGTTTAAAATTTTTGAAATTTCTCCATACGATTTCTTCTCTTTTCTGTGCTGAATAACCAAGTTTCTTACGTTAATAGATATTTATTTTTTTACGGAGCCATTGTTGATGCTAATGTATTTAAATTACAACTAAATTCAATACTAGCAAATTAGAAAACATAATTTAAAAAAATAGTAAAAGAAGGGCACCTAACCGCCATAACAACACAGCATATCGACGACATAACTGCTAGTAAACCCGTGGTGTATGTAGACTTTTGTCAAGGACATTTTTGCGTTTGTGATAGTACTTTCTACCAAACGAATACAGGCGGTGTATGTAGACTTTTGTCCGCCACTGTATATATATGTATAAAGACAGACAACCACAGAGAGACACATTTACATGTACATAGTATACAAGTATAAACTCATACAAATAAACTAGTGGTCACGTGCCACTTCAGCGCTTTGAATATTGAGAATTGTAATGTTTTTTTTTTGTTGCTGTTAATTTGCAATTTCCTCCGATTGTTTCTTTGCTTGCTCTCTCATGCATATCCCGTACTGATTAAGTGAATGTGACAGGCTTTCCACCCAATTTTGTTTATTTCTGCTTTATTGTTTTACTGGTTTAATGTTATGGAATTTTTTTTGTTTAGCTATTATCTATAGTTCGCTTTTGCATTAATTAGAATTTCTAAGAACATTTTAGAAATTGCAAGTGTGTGCGCTTTTCAATTGAAGGTGTGTTTGGCAGCAGAGTGAAAGATAACAACTTGGCGTGGCATACAATTTTCGGTAATTATTATTCACTTTTTAAGCTTAAATGGCAACAACAAAAAATTTAGACAGAAATTATAGCGGTATCAAATGTTTATTTGGGAGAATTATGAATTTTTGAGGATTTTGAAGGTATTATATTTTTGAGCTGCAACAATATTATAATTTAAAAATTCTTCCTATACTTAAATGCAAGTTAAAGAGTGATAGAAAAAAAAAAACAAAGCAGTGAAACTGTAAAATTTCACTATTTAAAAATATCAGAGTGCGTCAAAAAGCTATTGGTACTCTGCTGAATTTACAATGAATTTACATCGAATGACAATAAGACAACTTTTAACGACTAGTTTCGAGAACAAAATAAAACTATTCATTTATTCATTTATTGATTTATTGTTCTCGTGACAGTGATAGAAGTCGAATAAAATTGCTGTTTGACTAACCAACTATAACGAATTTAAATTTTTTATAATTTATGTATTACGGAACTCGCGGGGCGTCATATTCACGAAAAAATTAAGTGTTAATTAACTCATTAATGAACGATAAACAAGTACTTGTATATATACCCTCACACCAATGCGTTTGCTGAAATAACAAATTATATTTATTATGGAAATTGCAATACAGGCAATAGTATATGCATAGCAACATAATAAAGTGGGCTTAAATGATTGCACTTATGAAAATTTATTTTACTTTATTTAATTTTAATTTACTGCATTTTATTTTATTTTAAATTATTTTATTTTATTTTGTTTTATTTTATTTTAATTTTAATTTTAATGAAATGTAGTAGTATTTTATTTTCTATCATTTTATTTTAGTTTGTTTTAATATTTTTTTATATTTTAATTTTTTTTAAATAATTTTTGAAATGTATTTTAATTAATTTTATTTAAATTTTTTGATTTTATATTTTTTGCTCTATTTCAGTTAAGTTTATTTGAACTTTTATTTTATTCGATTTAATTTGGCTTTACTTAATTTTTTTATTCGCTTTATATAATTTGAATTTAAATTTGTTTATTTTAATTATTTTATTTTTGACTTAATTTATTTCAATTTTATTCTATTTATTTTATTTATCTTAATTAATTTCAATTAATTTCAATTAAATTCATTTTCATTTATTTTGTTATATTTAATTTTATATTTAATTTTATTTTATTTTAGTTAGGTTTTGTTTATTATTTTATTTAACTTTATTTATTCTTTATTTTAATTTAATTTTTCGTTATATTTTGTTTTATCTCACTTTATTTCATTTAATATATTTTAAAATTAATTTATTATATTTTTTATTTTCTTTTCTAACCGTATATTATTTTGTTTTTATTAGTAATATTATTTTGTTTTAAATTAATTTTTATCATTATTTTATTTCATAAATTTTATTATTATGTTTAATTTATTTTTTAATTTTTTTTTTAATATTTTAATTGATTGATTTTTATCTACTTTTTTAATTTAATGTTCCATCATTTCATTTTATTTTGTTCTAATTTATTTTATTTTATAATTTTTTATTATATATTTTTTTTCAATTTATTTAATTAATTTTATTATGAGATTTTAGACTTAACTATTTAATTTTGTTTTCAGTTTATTATAAATTAAATTATACGTCATTATTATTTTGATTGCTTTGTTTTATTTTATTATTTTTTAATTATTTTATTATATTTTATTTTATTTTTTATTTTGTATTTTATTAAGTTTATATTATTTGATTTATTGTATTTATTTCACGTCAATAATAAACTCAGAGGGTTTGGCATTCACTGCCGAGGGGTAACGGCAATTAGAAAATATTAGTTTTCTATAATTTTGGATGTTGCTCGAACCTGGACTCGTATCCAGACCTTCTGAATTACCACTAGTATTAGTACCACTAGTATGTTAACCACTCAGCTATCGCGGCCGACAATTAATTACAGTGGTGAAAACTAAACATTACTAAAATGTTGCATCTTCGAATTTCTTTTGCAAAGAATGACCATCATCAATTTCGGACATACATACCAGAGATCTGCAATGAATACAGAAAAAATAGAGCTGAATGATATCCATAAAATCTTTGTATTCATGTCCACTCATATTCATACACAAGCGACAATCGAACCTCATATTCAACTTTGAAGCGCAAGGAGCTCTTCGTACTCATACTCACCGCCATGTATGAGTTATGAACATTCTGACGGTTTTCTTCCCGAAGTGTAAAGCCGACGAAAATTTTTCACGATTTGAATACTAGGAAGTTGTGCGTAGGTATGTTCGCTGCGCTGTATTATCATACGGCGGCTGATATTGGTTAGATTCAGATGGTCGTTACTATGCAAAATACTTTGTTGATTGATATATTGAAAAATGGATCATACCAATGACGTGAGTTTTTGAGTTTGACGCTGCTGACGCATTCATACCGGCTGCAACTCACATTAATTAAGCTCAACATTTTTTTGCGTATGGATGGATAGTAGCAGTAACACTCAATAATATGCTATGCATTGGCATTCAAAATTGTATGAATAACTGCGCTGTAGCGTGCGTGCAGATCTCTGATACACACTACATATGTATTATATTTCCTAATTATCACTCCGTTAAACTGAACACATACATACTGTGTTTACCCGTTTTGAACATTGAAGTATGCAATATTGTTTCCCAAATGGCGACTAAAATGAAGCGGGCATGCGTTAGGTAAATTGATAAAACGTAATACCGTAGACACACACGTGTAACCCTATTACCTACAAATGCATTTAAACAAAAAAAAAAACGAAGTCAAAATAAAACAATGCTCACCCGCATAATAAGTTTCGTTGAAATATTTAAAAAACTGAGAGACTTGTTTGTGTTTAACCATACGTACAGATAGACGGATGGACGTCATTCTAACATAATAAATTATAAATTCCAGTGGGTCTATCTCTTCATATATTACATATTTTGGACCAAAATTAATATACCATTTCAGGTACGCGAAAGGTCTAATTAAATCAAAAACAAACACGCGTTCATGTAATAAAAACTCGTACACATGTCTACATGTATATGTAATACAAATAGTATCCAACAATATCCAAGCGGCATATTAGAGCGTGTCAAATTGTATAGATCAAAATTTCGGAAATAATTCTTGAAAATTAAGTAAAAAGTTAATTTGAAAAAGTCGGCCTCTCGAAATTCATTTTAGACATTTGGTTTCTTCATCAAATACATATCTTAGAATGATCCGTAGAATATGGTTTCATACCTGTCATGTACATGAAATGATATTTTAATTTTGATCAGACCAACAAAATTGATCGTTGATTTAGCCATATCTGTTGAATACGAAAGAGTCCTTCAATTTTTGACCCTCAATATTTGAAACCGAACTTGGTAGGAAGATGCAGTGGCACATTTGTCAGAACAGGCAAGATTGGACTACTATAGCATATATATGATCGATTTTTTTCAGATTGAAAACTTTGTGACATAAATCCGTCAAATCAAAGCATATAGCGCAAAACTTAATATCCCAGACATATAGTGAATTGCACATTTATACTGAAAATTGTTAATATCGGAAGCCTATATCAACTAGTCCCAATGCAGAGGTTTTGCGTCAAAAAGCTGTCAAAAAGGAATCTGAGCGTGAAAGTTGATATCCCACACAAGTGAATTCGAATAATTATTGGTACTGGAAATCGTAGAAATCGAAAGGCTATATAATATAGTCTGCACAACCGATTTTTTCAGATATAAGGATTTGCGTAAAAAAATCCGTCAAAAAAGTATCTGAGAGCGTGGATTTTCGTGTTCTACACACATAACTTTAAAAAAAAATATTGGTGAAATTTTTGTTCTACAGACATAAGCTCGAGTTAATATTGACACAGAAAATCATTAAAACCGAATTTTGAAATTTGTAATAAATTTAAAATGTATATGAAGGGTTAAGACTTCGACATGACCAAAGATAGTCATTCTTTCTTGTTGTAAAAAGATTTGCTGCAAAATTTTATCCATGCAAGTGGACCCGCTCTAGTGTACATACATATATATGCACATCTCTATGTCAGACTTGTGAATGACAGATATAAAGAGAATAAAAAATACAATAAATATTGACCAAAAACAAAAAAAAAATACTACAATGCTTAGTCGTCATTCACGGCTTTGTCGTCATTCACGAATCACACATACACATGTACAACCATATATAAATAAAGTACACTAGAATTTGTCTAGGCAGAAGAAGCCTTCGGCTTGTTTTTATTTAAGCAAAAAAAAAAAAAAAATTAAAAAAAAAGCTGAAGCATATGACCTGTTCAGCCGGTTTACGCATTTTTGTTTTCGATATAATGAGTTAGTAGGTTATTTGGTTGCGCGTGTAAGTAATTTGACGGTTTGTTTAGTATCGGCCGGCTAGCGCTCACAATATTTGTCCATTTAAATATTAGAATGTGGAAGAAAACCTCTCAAGAAAGTTTTTGGGTTTTCAATACCATATAAGCCATTACTCGAAAATATCCTTCCATATTTAGAATATTTTTTTTTATTCCTCACTTTATGTGCTAAGACCTAACTAATGAAGAATTAAATTTTGGTTTCAATATATACTCATATTTAACTATGTAAATTACCAACAAATACATACATATATATATATGGAAGTGTGAAAAAAAATCTTCAATTTCCCAGAGCAACCCTCTGTTGCTATTTTTTTTTTCCTTCACACTGAATATAAAGAGAATTGTCTTGAGAAAATAAATTCTTAGAAAAGCTCCGACACTCTGTTGACAGCTGTCACATATAAATTACAAATTGTGGGTGCTTGAATACCAAATTTTTTAATTAAGACTTTATTCACATTGCACCGCTAACTCGAGTTTATGATTTTGAGTTTATGAACATGTCAAGTATCCTCGTTGTAGAGTTCAAAAAACTATGAGTTAAATTTGAAATTTGTTCGAAATAACATATGTAAAGCATATTGATTTGAAGAACAGCTGATAAAACAGCTGTTAGCAAAGCGAATTTATTACAGTTGTACGTAAGGGCGAATAGGGCGAATATTGACATTCCCGAATGTCATAGCATAAGTAAGGAAAAATAAGAAAAATAGTATCAAAATAAAAACAATTACTTTGACTGAACAAAGTTTGAGAAAATTCATCACTCTGATACTTGATATATTATTGAAATATAAATAAAATAAAATTATTATTGAAATATAAATAAAATTAAAAATGTAAATGTTGTGTTTACATTTCACTCTATGCTTTACCTGACATTCTGGAAATTCAGCAATCGATAAGAAAAGAAACCAGCCATGCCACCAATTTCATCTAGCAGGATATCTAGACAAACTTGGCCGAAGTGGGTTTCAAAAAGGTTACGCGAAATATACTCTCTTAAAAAAAAAAAGGGGGGGGGGGGCATTTGCAAAGTTATAGGAGCCTTAACAGGCCACTGCTTGTTAAGACGACAGGCAGCGAGGCTAGGTGTTGCAGAAGCTGCAAGAACGAAGAGGAGGAAGAAACGGTCTTTCATCTCTTAACCAACTGCCCTGCGTTGGGTAGAGATAGGTTCCGATATCTCGGAATTGCTTTCCTCGGTGATTTGCCTTAGATAGCAGACATCCAGGTAAATTATTTTATGAAACTTATAAGGGAACCAAAGTCGATAGATAGTGAAGCTTAGTGATAGGGTAAAATCATGGTATCACAATGGGCCTACTCTGCCTTAAGTGTATCGCTGCTCCCACATCAATAGCCACTCCAACCTAACCTAACCTAACATTTTGGAAATCCAACAGTCGATAAAAGAAACAATCAGCTGTTCTACCTATTTCAGTTTATTGGTTTTGTTCAGTTGATTCTCCGACAGGGTGAAAAGTTGATGAATATTGGAACGAGTTCCCGTCGTCCCTTGTCAAATTTGGTTTTGAGACAAACCGGTTTCGATCAACGACACTGAAGATGGCAGAACGCCGAAACCGGTTTGTCTCAAAACCAAATTTGACAAGGGACGACGGGAACTCGTTCCAATATTCATCAATATTTCATTTTATCCGAATTCGCCTTGCGGAAGGTAGCGCTTATTTATATTTTTTTTAGAAATCGAAGTTGTATCTACATAAACTTGTATCTACATAAAAAAACAACTCTGAGTTTATGAGTAGTGATTACTGTTGGCATATTTAGCAAATTTGAGTTAGAGTTACAGAACTATAAAACTCAAACCAAAATGTTTATTGGATGTTCTTGCTGTTTATCTAATGTATATGTATATATACAAGTATGTTCAATTTCATGCTAGAATGATTTTCGTATTTAATGGGCATCTTACTGGTATAACTGATAGCAGAAGAATAAGAAAAATAATTGAAGAATAACAACAACTCAAACATTTTCGTGCACTCTAAAGTACTTAATGGAGGAGAATGAAGAGAATATATAGGTATAAGAGCAAAGGTCAGCAGATGTGTTTTGTTAGTCAGCCCAAAGCAATAAGAATTTCATAACAATGAATCGACAATTTTTCACTCACCTACAGTCAAGAAAAACTTATCTAAGCACATCTTCAAGCCATCACTTTTAGTGTTTCCTTGAACACTTCGGTATGTCGGTGCTTTTGTTCTCACGATTGATTAAACTTTGCAGGCAGTTATGGTTTTTTTTTTGTTGTCCATCCCCTTTTAATAAAGTAATAACTTTGTATTAAAGATGAAATCGGTTTCCTTTGAGTACAATAGATGAGGAATGGACTTTTGAAGTTTGGTATTCAACCATTATATTATTATTATAGGCGGATATTTGCTATAAAAACACTAACTAACTAACTTTAATTGTACAAAGTAAGGTTTAATATTCTAGTTAAGCTTCTTTCTCACATCCGTAAGTGATGGTAACCATGCTTGAAGCATTTTTTCTTTCTTATGAACCATTATGAGGGAGTCATGTTGGGGAGGCATGATGATAACTAAATCCTCAATTCATAGAATTCAACTAAAGGCTCGTAACGCTCAGTATATACATATATGTACTTGTATACTCGTATAAAACATTTCAATGAAATTCGAATAGAGAGAGGTTTAAAAAATTCTGTAGCATTCTTCATCTAACTCTTGTACATTAAGTTTTCCATTATTACTTTATTAGCTGTCTTCATTTCCAAATTATTACAATTTTATAATTTTTATTTACATATTTTTTGTTTGTTTACGCCCACACTCATTCATTTAATCACTGTCAGACGACTCGCCCTGAATATGAAATTTTAAAATTCTATTATACTTTATATGCATGTTTTTTATTGCAGACGCTACACGTGCCGTCGTCTCACATTCTTCATACATCCGCACAAATTTATTTACTTTAAGAGTTTTCTTTTGTTTTGTTTTGCTTTTGTAGGCCAATGTGTTATATAAAAACGTATGTATATGTATGTACGTACGTATGTACACTGCAAATATTTATGGACCATATGGTCCATTAGAGTAGCTAAAAATATACTCTTCTGTGTATACTATTGGACCAACTGCTGTTTTTATGCGAGCTTAGTGCGGCACGACTCGTTCCGTTCTTCGTGTTATACGGATCGCAATCATTACACGAAGTTATAATTTCGCAATAAGTTTCGCGTATACAGAAAATGTGTAGAAATGAATAATAAGTCAGTTTCGTTTCATTGGTACGCTTTGTTGGTACATAGAAAGCTTGAGAAGTTTATGCAAATATTTTCCAATGCAAATAGAAAAATGCGCAAAATGAAATATCTCTGGCTCGATGCCTGGCAAAAGCATTCTGATGAGGAGATGGGAGGATCTCCGAAACAGCTGTCACTTCTAACAAGTTTTCTTTTTTGTATAACAAAATATTCAGATATTCAATTCAATTTCAAAAAATTCTAAAAGAAAATTCGCCTTTTGAATAAAGCTCATTCACTTATAACCACAAAAAATTACAGGCCGCATTAAACAAGTAATGAAATATCTATTTTTTACATATATATATTTAATACTATCAATATAAATTTATCTAATATAAATTATGTTTAACCAACTTTCATTCGAAATAAAAAAGTATGTTCCAATGTAATTTTTCGTAGATGCTTAATAAAGTAACTCTCTGTAGGTATTCGATGGTGTATTGTTGTAGAGTAGTTTCAAAACTAGCTTTCTGTAGTTACTTCATGGAGTATACGGATGTGATGCAGAGGTGGAGTATATGGTCCAGCCCTACGATATCACAATGTAAATTGGATCATATATTTTTTAATGAATTTTAGTTGGTTTTGGCTTACTCTATTGTCTTTATTGAGTATATATGTATTTCATGCGTGCATGGAGTACTCACGTTGCTTGCAGGATATTGTTTTAAGCACAGGCATGTTTACTGATTTTATTTACCCATCTACCGATTGTCCAAACATTATTTCTGATTGGTTGTTGTATTGTGTTATTTTCTTTTTCTTCTTCTTGTTTCCTCTTAATGTTTGTTGTCTTCTTAATTTTTGTGTGTTTTTTTTTTTGGTTTAATGGGGTTCTGGTATACTACTTATATAATATCTATGCCTATGTGTGTGCACAATTCAAATATGTTTGTAAGAGTGTTTGCTTGTTAAACTTGAAGTGTTCAAAAGTCGACAATTTGAGTGTACACGAGTGTAAATAATCGAATATCTTGTAGATACAAAGTTATTGGAATGTGAAATAAAATAGCCGCAGTTGCTGAAATAAGCTGCAGGACTTTTTAGTTGAAAAATAATTTAAGCTCGTTTGTATATTTCCCTCAGGAATGCGGTTTTGGGTTTCTAAGGAGAGATTTCTGTAATGTTAGTAAGAAAAGATAAGAGAAACTTACCCAAAATTGTGTGTATTTTCCTTCGAAGGAACTCCCACAAAGGCTCATAAATGCAGAGGACCAAACAACACCGCAGGTACAATAACAAAACGAGTAACAATAAACGAGCACACACATAAAACAAATCAGAAAACAAAAATCACTGACTTCTACATGACTAACGAGCGTCAAAACCCACCCTTAAATATATACTTAACATTACCTGACCTAACATCCTCAAACTAATTACCTGATCTAACACCACAACTAATAAACGAGCGTTAAAAACAACCCTCATTGCAGGTACCCGTTCGGATACATTCGTAAGCCACGACTCATATACTCGAATACTAACACTACCTGATACAGCATCCAGACTATAAATACATGACAACGGATAGACACAGATCATAACGAAATCAAGCACTGAAGATGGCGGTTTGCCGAAACCGGTTTGTTACAAAACCAAAATTGACAAGGGATGGCGAAAATTCGTTCCAATATAAATCTCGCTCATAAATATTTATATTTAATATAAAAATTATTGCAAATTGCAAAATACGATTTCGATGATTTTTAGTGTTAATTTTGACTTGAACTCACGTCTTTAGAATACCAAATTTCACGCTCTTTGTTTTACTTTTGACGGATTTTTGACGCTTAACCTCATATATGAGCAAGTCAGGCATTCGAATTCTATAATTTGTATATTTGTTCTATTATAGAAAAAAGAAAAAGAAGGAAAGTGAAAAATATTTTAAAAAAAGCCAAAAGATTTTTCAAAATTAATAAAAGTTCTCCCTCTTGCTCTCTCTGTATAAATCAAGAGATGATTTTCGTAAAAGCCTGAACTTCAAAATTTAAATAAAAACTAAGAAATTTTGCAGTTACATACTTTGAAACCGAATATGTAGTGGTAACAGAATCAGAAATTTTCAAAAGCCCCTATTTTTTCTTTAGAAATGCATGTGGATACATATGTAAATCGACTTAAAAACTCTTTGTAACCTCACAGACTTTATGGGGGAAAAGATTTTCTGAAATTTATATTGAACCGAAATCCTCTGAATTTGTTGCATTTGTTGCAGGTTATGAAACAGCTCAAACCCTACAACTACTTATTTTTAGGTTAAAGATAATTTGAAATTATGTACGGAAAAAATTTTCATTATAAATAATATTCACTCCCACTTTTAGAAAACTTCAAATAAATAAAATCTATCTTTCTTACGCAAAAAAAAAAAGAGTAGCTTTGGGAAAAATTTGGAAAAAAAAATAAAAAAATCGAAATTAATTAAAAAAGAAATAGTAATAACTTCTTCAGTTTATCTAAGACAAATTCTAAAAAATAAATATTTACGTGTTTCTTAACTCTATTAGGTCACAGAGGGTATTATTGACCCCAAAATTTTTTCAGACCCCTGCTAGAGTTTCTAAATCGTAAAAATGGGCCTTGCCGCGCCATCTGTTATTAGTCTGTTTAACCAAATATACGATTGCGTCATCATTAGTATTCATGCAAGGTCTGAGTAAAGCAGACAGTGAAAAATCGTGGAGTCACGTTGACCCCTTGTCACTTAAGTGTACTTTCGAATAAATTTTAATTTTTTTTTTCAATTGTTCAATTCAATTGTTTGTAACGTAAGTATAATATTCTAAGCAAAATTTTTTTTGATGCAGTAGTAGATGGCCTAATAATAACCTACTTTTGAGACGCTTGCAACGAAAGGTGGTACAGATTGTGGTGCTATTCTTTTACCACTTCAAGGAGGACGCTTCGTTGGCCGACACGGGTATTCTATGGGATGCTAGACCAGGTTGCTGTTAACGCACGAATTCTACTTCAATGTCGAAAGCTGAGAGCCGGGGAGAATGTAAAATTAACTGCTCAGGATTGTTTGCGTGAGCTATCATTGGAATCAGTACTTCAGCAGCTGGAAAAGAGGCTCACCGTGGCGAGTATGCGAACAAGTATTCAGTGCGGAATCAAGATGATCTTGAAAAAAGATTCACCTCCTACTGCAAAGAGACAATATTTAACCAAACGACAACGTTGACAACGCTCCAAAAGGAATCAGGATTAAAAACAATAAACGTTTGTCAATCGAGCGTGCGAGTCTGCGTTGAATGCAAGTGAAAATGTAAAAAAAGAAAAATTATTTTGGCATACATTTTTTGCATTTTCATACTGTATTTCCAAAATAAATAAAATTTTATAAAATGTTTCCCCTGGTAATTATTATTTTTTTGTATTTATAATGGTTTTCTTATGCGACATAGAAGTTGTGTATTTGTCAACCATTTCTATGTCGCCTTCAATCTTCAAAATAAATATACTTTTTCAAATGGGCAGCATCGGTATGATTTTTTTTATATAAAATTTCATGTTTAAGGAACAAATCCCGTTACGTTGTTTTGTCGCAACTTATGTTGTTTATTAAATATGATTTAAAAAAAAAACACGCATTTTTCCATTTTTTAGTTCACCGACATTTTACAACATTTGAACAATCAATTCGACTCAAAAAAACTATTGAGTCTCTTTTAGGGGACTTTAAACAATGCATCAGTATTGTTTAAGAATAATTTAAAAAACGGATAGTTTAAAGAAAATACCTTTTTTTTAATCTATTTTTATCAGCATAACGTGATTTTACAAAGGTGTGAACTAATGGGGTTAATTTCAATTTTATTAAAAAAATACACCTAAAAATGAAAGGAAATAAAATTAATAGATAAAATACAAAATTTGTAATATTAATAAAATGAGGCTAAGTTTTTGTCGACTCTAAATTAAACTTTATAAGAAAAATTGTAAATTGAGTAAATAAAAAAATTTATTTGAGTTTTATAAAAAAAAAATCGAAAAATAAAATAAAATATAGAAAATTGCAAAATAGTAAAATGAAAATAAAAATTTTTTCGATTTTTCAAAATAATTTTAGCTGAAAAGAGAATATGAATTTAACTTTATAAAAAATACAAGCATTAAATAAAAAACAAATAAACAAAAAGTAAAATTTAACAGAAACTTCATTTCTTGTTTTTTCTAAATTAAATTATTTAAAGAAAAAAAAAAAAAAAAAAAATAAATAAAATACATCAATAAAAGTTACTAAATAAAACTTTGCTAAAAAGAAAAATTTGATGAATAGAAAAAAAGTAATAGCAGGTGCGCATTTTCGCTAAATTATAGTTTATAAAAAATAAAATAATAATAATATTAAATAAATTATTTAAAAAAAAAAATAATAATAATAAAAAAAAAATTCTAAAAATTATTAAACAAGTGCTCACTTTTTCCAGTTTCTCTAAGTTCAATTCTAAAACAAACTTGAATTGCATAAAAAAATCATAGTATTAAATAAATAAAAAAATTTATAAAATAATAATCTGTCTATCATTATCTAACAGAATAGTAGAATAAAAGCGATCTATTCCGCATGAATAATTCCTACATTGTACGCTATACAAAGACGAGAAGAGCTTATGTATATAAATGAGATATGTGATTTTGGCGTCGGACTTAATCACCATGGTTACAAGCAACAAAATTAAATATTTTTTTTTTAAATTTCTTCACGTTTATCTGTATTTCCGTTAATCTAGCATCACTTGTGTAATACATTTCCAAGCTGGCAATGTTTCATTATTTCATTTCTATTTTCTTTCTTGGTATTTAAAAGAATATTAGCGAACAAAAAAACAAAAACAAAAATTAATAACATTCGCTGACACGTGTCTGTCAGTTATAATTGTATAGACGGTTTCAATTCTCCATTTCATTCAGAGACATGACACGATTGCTTGCATATAAAGAGAGGTGGATGGAATGAAGGGTGGCCTGATTAAATTGGAAATAGAATTTTTTGAATGTTGTTAAAATGTTTGGGATATGGGTTTTTGTTTGTTTAAATTAAAATTATACAGGTTTGATGTTTGTGTGAAAATGAAGAAATGGAAAATTGGAAATATATACACATGCATAATGATAATAAAGCCAGAAGATAAGAAAAGTCTAATAAACGAATATTTTTTTTTTTTATAAAATAAAGAGCAAAAAATCATTAATTTTTCATTCAGTTTTTCCTGAAGTCAGATGACTCTTTTGACATCAGAGGCGTCATATACTTGTTAAAAATATTGTGTCAAAGTTTTAATTTCCAAATATTATGTGGTAGATGCTATAACGTCGTTTTTCATGGTGCGAAACGGTCCTGCTCGATTTTGAAATTTTTTTCTTCTGAGAACGATATAAAGAAATTTCAGAACTCGCTTTCCAACGGGATCTGTTACCCACTAAACAAAAGTGTAGCTGTTCAAATGAGTAGCGACCTCTGCCGATAAAAATCCGCCCTATTCCTTATATATAAGCTGGCTAATACACATAGCTCCTTGTAAGGCTATTCATTACTTGCTTGTAAGGATCCGCTTTTATACATTTGACATCTACTTACTCAGCTATGGGCGATTCATACACCAAATCAGCAAGCCGTGCTAAAACTGAGGGCGTATTTCAGGTCACCAGACGCTTACTAAAACCCATACGGAATGAGAGGGAAATTCAATCCTTTCTCTCTTATCATATTAACGGGTAATCCATTTCGAGGTCCCCTACTTTTTTAAAGAAAAAACACAGAAAATTCAAATTTAATTGGGAATGTTTATTATCATTCGAAAGAATCTTATTTGGCATTTATTTTTTGAAGATTATCTCTTTCGATAACTCGTTCGAGCATTTCAATTGGTAACTGGTAAATCGCAGGCGTGATGTTTTGCTCCAAGGCTTGAATCGAAGGGTAATTGTCCACATAGAGTTTAGACTTTACATATCCCCACAGGAAAAGGTCTAACGGTGTGATATCACACGATCTTGGTCGCCAATAGACCGGCCCAAAACGTGAAATTATCTGCTCACCGAAGTCTTCTCTCAATAAATCCATTAATTGATGCGATGTGTGGGAAGTGGCGCCGTATTGTTGAAACCAAATGTCGCGGAGATCACGAGCTTCAATTTCCAATGACGGTCGCCATTGCCGGTTACGTTCTCACCGGCATCATTTTTGAAGAAATATGGACCGATGATTCCACCAGCCCACATCACGCACCAAACCTTTGTGTTTCTTCTGGATGAAATGGCAGCTATTGAGTCTTTTCAGGTTTCTCTTCGACCCGAATGCGGCAATTTTGCATATTTCCATACCCATTGAGCCAGAAATGGGCCTAATGATTGAACAAAATTTCGCTCGAATACGTCGGATCTTCTTGGAACATTTCAAGAGCCCATAGAACGAAGCGATGTCGCTTGGGAAGGTGGAGCGGCTTCAGTTCCTGCACAAGCTATATTTTGCACACTTTCAATTTAAGATCTCGACATAAAATGCGCCAGGTCGTTCCATAGGTCAGTCCGAGTTGCTGCCAACGGCGCCGAATCGACTCTCCACGGTCTTCTTATACACTCTCAGCTACGGCCGCTATATTTTCTGCGCTGCATGCTGGACGTGGTCTATTCAGTCGAATATTATCCAATAATGAATGCTGGGTCTCAAGATGGGTGATGGTGTTGCGAATAGCATGCTCAGTAGGCCGATTATGTTGACCATAAGTTGAGCGAAACGCGCGAAATATATTTTTTACAGAACGTGAATTTTCGAATAAAGTTGAATGATTTGTAAATATTGTTCAGGCGTAAGTCTTTCCATGATAAGATGCCAAAAAATACCGAACAAAAATAACAGGACAGCTTGACATAACTCACGTGTGATTTGTCAAAAAAAAGAAAAGGCTGTTGAAAAAAGTACCTCTACTTGGATCACCCTTTATATTTTTTTAATAATTTATTTTAATTTTGTTCTGTTAAAATATATTTCAGAGTCAAGACTCTTAACAAACACATGATTTGAATTAATATTCAAATATTACTCGATATGTTCTTCAAAGCGAGTTTCTCGACTTCTATATGTTTATTTGAGCTATATCACTATAATTTTCGTTGTAAAACATATCTATATTTTTATCATTATCTTATTAATCCATTTATTCTTTTTTTTTACAGCCTTATCATCCTGTAGCCGTTATCAACTTGGCCCAAGGCTATAAATTACGCAAAACGAAAATTACAAAGCCAAAGCTTAGTTACTATGGCGCCCACAATCTGTCAGGAAAAGAAGCCACGTCAAATACGTGCAAATCTCAAGGAAATACGCCGACAGCCAAATGCAGCAAATGCGCTAATAACAACATTAACGGCAGCTGCGGGTAGTGGACCGACATTAAGAGCGAATAGTGGTGGCAATGGAAGTGACAATGCGCCCAAAACAGCCAGCGTTATTAACTATGGTAAGTTGCGTTGTGATACATACAAGTATATATACGTACAGTGAAAAGCTAAACGAGTAGCTAGTCAGCAACTAGTTCTGAACTAGTATTTTAAGGTTGACATTATACCAGTTTACTACTTATTCGCCAGCAGGCATGTATATATGTACATATGTAGTAGCTCATGAGTAACGGCAACTTTATTTTTTGGTAGTAGCGGGGCGTTTGTCGGCACTTTTTATTTCGTCGGTATAGCCGAGTGGTTGTGGACTTTCGCTGTCTGGCGAAATTCATAAAATTCAGGGCTTACTACCCGCCGTTGGAAAATTTGTTTGTTTTACCTCTGCAAAGTAGAATTGAACATGCATCAACGAACTGGTATTTAACTAGTATAAAGCTGATGTAGAATCTTACTAATGAACATTTTGTAGAATTAAAATACCAATTCCTACTAAGAGTAAAATGATGGAAAATGAAACATCTACCATACTAACCGCACACAACTAGTAGCTTCCTCTGCATGTTAATGGTTATGTGGGTGTACGTATACAGTTAATTAGCTGCACGTGATGACGGCATTATTCGTGGTAGGTGGTAGTATACGTAATGTGACAGCAGTGAAGCAGCCAAGGGCGCGCAATCGTGGTGCGACTGAGTGTCGTATGCGTATTAAATGAGTTTGCCGTAAGCGTAAGAATGTATGTTACGTCTGTGAGCAAGTATGCGCGTGTATTTGTCATTTAATCTTCGTTTAAAACGCATTGAAGCGTGGGTGGTTTGACAGTTTGCCAGCTTTGATGGTTTTCAATTACAATTATAAACATTCGCTGCTATTCGTTGATATTTTCATAGTTGTCGTGATGAAATGCATTCGTCATTAGCCAACACCAACAGTCATTGCACGTTGGCTGCGCTTCGCTTCCTACACCGTGCATACATATGTATATACTTGTATATATAGTACATATAGAAATGCATGCGTTATACTAGTTTAACTACAATTGCTTTGGCGCACGTGGCAATGCAACTCGCCCTTGGCGCACTTAACTTGTCTACATGCATACATGAGTACATGCATATTTTCAGATATACATACGTATATATATTTTCATTGCAATCCATTAATTTTCAACTTTTCCACTTTTGATGACTGTCAAGGAATTTCTCTATTGCAATAACTGTGTATATGAACAATTGTTATTTTTTGTACTTTCTGCAATTACTCTCATGTTTATATAATTACAAAAAAAAAAAAAAAAAAATTATTTTCTATTTCTGTCATGTAGAAAGCTAAAATTGCGGTTGTTATTGCTGCTTTCGTAACGTAGAATTTGAAAAAAAAAACTCCAAATAAATAAAATTGTGTAACAATTTTTTTTCCAAACTCTCTGACTCATCGCTTTTGTGTGATGATGCCACTGCGATGTACAACGGACGCATGCAAGCGAAAGGAATTGAATGGGGAAAATGGAAACAAAAGAGTTAAATTCAATTTTTCATTTTCTATTGCAAGTCATTTGACACAGTTTGTTGTGCATTTTTGCATTTTTCAGATTTTTATACCTTTCACGTGCATGAAATGGTATATTAAATTTGGTCCGAAGTATGTACCACTGCGACAGACGTACAGCCCACATACAACCGATTTGTTCAGATATAAGGTTTTGCGTCTAAAATCCGCCAAAAAATCATCTAAGAGCGTAAAATTTGGCATTCTTCAGACGTAAATTAAAGTTTATATTGACATTGAGAATCATTGAAATCGAATTTTGTAATTTGCAATAAATTTGATATGTGCATGAAAGGTATAAAGACTTGGGCATGGCTGAAGATAGCAAAAGTTTGCATATTATGTAAATGCAATAACTAATTTTTATTTGCATTACACAAATAGTACGCTGAGTGATAAAGCTTTTAAAATTATGTAAGTAAGTAAGCTACTATTGCATGATAGTATGTATGTATGTAAGTCATACAAAAAGGCTATTTCCTAAGGAAAATATTTTAAGTTTTTAGGGTATTTAAATTGTACTGTATACAAAAAAAAATTAAAAAATTAAAAAATTAAGAAAAACTAATTAAAAAAATTAAAAATAAATAATGAATAGACAAGTTTTTGTGAAACAACCCTAAGCATTATCGTCTCAGGAAATGTTGGTACTGAAAAGATACTACGAGTACTCGTACTACCGTTTTTGGAATAAATTAGAGGTTACTAAAAATTAAGTAAAACGAGTTCCTTAGCACGTTGTAGGGAAAATATTGCTTCAAAAAATCCTTCAAAAAAAATGAGTTTCATTCGACAGAACACTATTTGGCATTTATTTTTTGAAAATTATCTCTTTCAAATGTTGGCCGCGGCTACCCCTCAGATGGTCCATCTATTGAGTCCAATTTTCGATGACTCGTTCGAGCATTTCGGCTGGTACTGGCGAACGACACGCATGATGTTTTGCTCCAAGGCCTGAATCGAAGCGGGATTGTCCACATAGGCTTTAGACTTTACATATCTCCACAGAAAAAGGCCTAACGGTGTAATAACACGCCATCTTGGTGGTCAATCGACCGGTCCAAAGCGTAAAATTATCTGCTCGATAAAGCGATGTGTGGAAAGTGGCGCCAACTTGTTGAAACCAAATGTCGCATAGATCACGAGCTTCAATTTCAGGCATCAAATAGTCGGTTATCATGGCTATATATAGCGATAACACCAAACCGTTGTTTTTTCTAGATGAAATGGCAGCTCTCTGAATCTCTTCAGGTTGCTCTTCGTCCCAAAGGCGGCAATTTTGCTTGTTTACATACCCATTTAGCTGAAAATGGGCCTCATCGCTGGAAAAAATTTGGCTCGAAAACTTCGGCTCTCCTTAGAACTTTTCAAGAGCCATTCAGTCGAATATTATCCAATAATGAGTGCTGAGTCTCAAGACGGGGGTGATGGTGTTGCGAATAGTATGCTCAGTAGGCCGATAATAGAGGCCATAAGTTCAGCGAAGTGCGCGAAACACATTCTATACAGAGCGTGAATTTTCGTAATAAAGTTGAATGATTTGTAAACGTTGTTCAGGCGTAAGTCTTTCCATGATGAAATGCCAAACAATACTGAACAAAAATAACATGACAGCTTGACATGACTAACGCGTGATCTGTTACAAAAAATGCGATTTTGAAAAGTACCTTTACTTGGATTACCCTTTATATGTATATGTAAAAATTCTACCTCAGTATAATACAAAAAAAAAAAAAAATCGAATGAATAAATGAAATAAATCACAATTAGCCATATAATTGATATTGATTATTTCCTTTTCTTTTACATAATAAATGTTACATGATTGAAAATTTTCCTCAAATTAATTGTGGAAAAAGAAATTCACAAGCATTTACGTATGAAATGTATATTGTTATTTCGACATATGTATAAACGATTTAAAATTCGCTAAATCAATAAATATAATTGAATGAAATGAATAAACATCTAATTAAGCCTTTGACAGATGATGTTTGGCATTAGATGATAGAAAAAATTGGCGTTAAATGCACAAATGGAGCGTTTTGTAGGCTACACGTGTGTGCTTATTTCTATTTTTGAGCGCTGCCAAAATGTGAATATATATGTACGTAACTATATTTATTTACACTCTGACTTCATCTGAGGTAGTTCGTAATATTTCTTTGCTCTGTTCAGTTCATAAAGATCTTTTAAAAAAAATTATATATTTTGCTATTTCACCATTAAAGTTGTCCTACTTGCATACGTACGTTATCACGTTATCAGCCACATAATTATGTATGTATGTACACAAAAAACCTCAACAAAGTAATGAAAATAAAGCATAAACGTATTCACATGTTCCATTAATTAATTAAACTGACGTATTTCACCCTTTTCACCTTATTAGATACAAAAGTAGATCATTTAATTCCATTCCATACATTGTAATGCAATGTTTGTGTATGTCGTGTGTGTGTGTATATGTACATACATATATTTTACTTACCTGTTAGCAAATAATTAAGAGGCATTTATTCATACTATGAAGCTTTTGTCCGATTAATTTATGCCAACACGAGTTTGCACATGGCACATTTAACAACACGAGCCGTTTTATCAATAGCTAGGTAGTTGTGTTGGTGGCGCGTGTGAGCGTTCGAGGGAATACAGGCATGCCAGTAAAGCGTGTGACTTGCATGTATGGAAAAATGAGAGTTTTTGAAGGCTTGGCAAGTAAATTCTAACGTACATTTACATATATACATATGTATGTACAATTCATAAATGCTTGTGATGAGTCAGTCAGTGTGCTAGTCAATCAATTGTGTAGTACGTGTATATTTTAACAAACAATTTGTACAAATTAATGCCATGTTTTGTGTGTTGATGAGAATATTTTCAGAAAATGAACATTAAAATACACTATGTGAATATGCGGAGCGCTAGTAGAATCTTGAAAAATATATTTTATTTTATTTTTTCTTATTATATTTTATTTTTTATTATTATATTTTATTTAATTTTTTCATTTCATCGTATTTTTTTATTTATCTGAAACTGTTTAATACAATTTAATTATATTTTCTTTCATATAAATTTAGTTTTTAATTTAAATTTATTGATTTTGTTTGGTTAAAATTTACCTTGAGTATTTTTTTAAATTTATTTAAGTTTTGTCTGATTTATTTGAATTTTAATATTTATTTACTATGAACTTATTTAAATTAAATTCACTTAATTTTTTTATTGTACTTTAATTTGTTTTATTTTTCTTTATTATATTTCTTTGTACTTATTTTATTTCTTTTGATTTTCTATTATATTATTTTATTTTCCTTTGTTATGCGCTTTCATTTTTGCTTTTGTTATAATTTTTTTTATATAATAATTTAACTTTTTTTTAACACACTTATATTAGTTTCAAATGTTTGTATGCATGTATGTAACCGACTACTTAGGCTCGATCTTGACTAACTTTAAACTGCTAGATTTAAGTAAAATTTTGTACGCATATCGAGAACTAACCGGAATTTAAAAAATAAATATAAAGGGTGATTCATTTCGGGGTACCCTACTTTTTTAAAGAAAAACAAAAAAACAGAAAATTCAAATTTATTGGAGACTGTTTATTATCATTCGAAAGAACATTCTTTGGCATTTTTTTTTTTAAGATTATCTCATTCAAATGCTGGCCGCTGCTATATTTCAAATGGTCCATCCATTGAGTTGAATTTTCGATGACTCGTTTGAGCATCTAGACTGGTAACTGGCGAATGACACGCGTGATGTTTTGCTCCATGGCCTGAATCGAAGCGTGATTGTCCGCATAGACTTTCGATTTTACATATCCACACAGGAAGAAGTCTAACAGTCTTGTTGGCTAATCGACCGGCCCAAAACGTGAAATCATCTGCTCACCGAAGTGCTCTCTTAATAAATTCATTGATTGATGCGATGTGTGGGAAGTGGCGTCGTCTTGTTGAAACCAAATGTCAGGGAGATCACGAGTTTCAATTTCAGGCATTAAATAGTCGGCTATCATGGCGTAATAATGGTCGCCATTGACGGTTACGTTCTCACCGGCATCATTTTTGAAGAAATATGGACAGATGATTCCACCGGCCCCCAAACCACACCAAACCGTTGCTTTTCCGGATGAAATGGCAGCTCTTGAATCTCTTCAGGTTGCTGTTTGTCCTCAATACGACATTTTTGCTTGTTTACATACCCATTGAGCCTCATCGCTGAACAAAATGTGGCTCGAAAACGTCGGATCTTCTTGGAACTTTTCTAGAGCCCATAGAGCCATGCTATATTGCTTAAGAAGGTCGATGGGCTACAGTTCTTGCTCAGGCTGTATTTTGTAAGCTTTCAATTTAAGATCACGACGTAAAATATGCCAAGTCGTTCCATATGTCAATCCAAGTTGCTGCGAACGGCGTCGAATCAACTGTCCAAGGTCTTCGTTTACAATAATAATGTTGGGTCTCAAGACGGGGGTGATGGTGTTGCGAATAGTACGCTCAGTAGGTCGATTATATTGACCATAAGTTGAGCGAAGCGCGCGAAACACATTCTTCACAGAACGTGAATTTTCATAATAAAGTTGAATGATTTGTAAACGTTGTTCAGGCGTAAGTCTCTCCATGATGAAATGCCAAACAATACTTAACAAAAATAACATGACAGTTTGACACGACTGAGGCGTGATCTGTCAATAAAAAAAGGCTATTGAAAAAAGTACCTCTACTTGGATCACCCTTTAGTTTAAAAAAAGTGAAAAAAACTATGCTTTTAACGATCATCGTACTAAAAAGTTGAAAATTATTTTTAAAATATGCTTTAAGCATTAATTCATGAAAAACACTAGTACGAGTATTATTGTGAATTAGTTTTAAAATAAGCATAAAACAATCGATATAGGAAAGATATAGCAAAAAGCGTCCCATGATTTTTTCAAAATAATGATATCATTTTTCCATATATTTTTCTGTTTTTCTTTTTAATACTTTATTCAATTTATTTTAATAAAAAAATTTATTTATTTATTTATTTATTGTTCATGTAAATTTCTTTTTTTAGTATGTAATTTTCATATTTTCTACTTGATTTTATATTATTTAATTTAAATTAATAAAATTTTTTTTTGGTATTGGATTATTTTGTTTTATTTTATATTACGTAATTAAATTCAATTTTTTTAATAATAAAATTTAATATTTTTTTATTTTTATTTTATTTTATTTTAATCCTTTTTACATTGTTTTTTTTTGTTTTGCTTTTCTTTATTATGTACTTAATTTAGCTCTGTTTTATTTTAAGTTATTTTATTTAATTTCAGCTCAATTTGTTTAATTATTTTTTTTTACATTATTTTCTTCTTTTTTATTTCATAACATTTCGTTTAAATTTAAATTATAATTGTCTACTCTTTTAATTTTATTAGTTTATTTTAGTTAGTGCGTTTTTTTGTTTTATTTAATTTAATTTAACTTTTTACATTATTTTATTTCAACCCGTTTCATTTAATTAAATTTTATATTTTTAATTAATTTTGATTCTTGAAAAAATCATATATTTGTTTATTGAGTTTATATATATATATATATTGACATATATATATTTATAGAACGACCATGAACTTGAAAAACAATGCCACGTGCTTATTTTGTCGTAAATTTTATATCCAAAAATCGATATATTCTGCATTATTGTGAATCAGATGTGACATATGATGACTGACAAGCTCATCTAATAATTCATACACACACACATACATAAGTATACGTTTACATAATGTATACTCATAGACTGCGCATATATGCATATAAATAACTAAAATAAATATAAATGAAAATGTTGACAGAAATTTTATTATCAACGTGAATAGCGAAAATTTCCAGAATAAGAGGGAGCAAACACATATATGTATGTACATGTTCTCATATGTGTATTTATATAAATTGTGAAAAACGTTAAAGTCAATAAACAACAATGAAATCAACTGTGTTGTGCTTAATTTCTTATTTCAAAAAAAAAAGGGAAAGAAAAGAAGAAGAGAAATTACATAAGGTGCAGTGTAAATAATAACAGCAACGCAAAAGCTCATCTCATGCACAATTGAGTTTGTATGGGAGCTGGAAAAAAACTGGCAATTCAAACATGTCGCGCATTATACAACGATAATTGATCAGTTGATATGCAATGGTTAATAACGGTTTACAACATTGGCAAAAATATTTGACGTGAAAATATTTTTGTTTTTTGATGATTTCAATTTTTTGTTAGGGATTAAAAAACGTATAAGAAAAAATTTTGAAAGTCTTGCGGAAAGCTCGGCGAAAAAGAAAGAAAAACTATAATTTTAAATTGAAAAAAAAAATTTAGTGAATTTTATTTGCTCTAAAAATCCATTTTTATTCAAAAAAAAAAAAAGAAGGAAAAAAAAACAATTTTATTTCTTTACTACATAGAAAACACAATTTTTCAATTAAAATTATGACGCTCTTAATTGTCAATTATTCGCAATCATCTAGTGTCGATTACTCACATAACTAATCTATACGTCACGCCATCTTACCCAACCAACCACTAGCTTTAGCACTTGACTAGCTCTATGCGTGTTTGTTGAGTTTCCATTTCCTACTGCTTCAGCACAATTTTAACTAACGTGGCTAATATTAAAAAAAAAAAAAACACACACACACAAACACAGGACTTGAATTGCACATGCTTCCAACGTGTGTTTATACGTACGTTTATTTACATACATATATATGCCTATGTGCTATTCGTAATCACCTGCTTTGCCACTGTTAACTGTAGGCTTTCATAACGAGGCCACTTGATTTGAATTGTGACTTGTCTCGCGGCTTTACAATGTGCATTGGAAAATACCGCAATAATAAGCGCATGAATTATTTACATACAGACAGGCATACGGGGCAAATGATAAGGTAACACAAGTATGGAAGTCGCGATAAATAAAAATAAATAAAAATTCATGGCAATGTATCTGCATACATCTGTCGGTTCTTAAATGAATTTAGGCCATTAATAAATGCAGGAATTGAAAATAAAATTATTAAATTGCAAATATATTTTATCGTCTCCGCGTTTTTAAATTTTTTTTAAATATTTTTTTTTTAATTTTCCAATTTTTTTAATTTTTTTTTTTAATTTTTATTTATATTTATTTTTGATGGTAAATGTACTGGCGTTGCAATTTGCATAGCAACACTAAGTTCTCTGCACATAATTTCGAATTATTTCTGGTTTATATCTGTTTACATTACTAGTTACGACTGGTATTAAACAGTTATGACTAATTTTTAAAGTTGTTGATAAGGAACGTGTAATTTATATAGCATTTAAGCGAGTTGTAATAGTTTTGGTGTATTTATGCGAGCTTAGCAAATATGTAATTCAAATATTGTTGATTTTATGAAATTGTTGATAAGATATACGCGGTGTTTTAAAAAAAAAAAAAAAAAAAAAAAAAAAACGCCACAGTGATCAAACCGTTCAACCACACTTGTGAGCCTTTTTTGGTCTTGGCGAGCTAGTATGCCTCCACTGCGATGGTTTAGCTTTAGTTTCGAGAACACAATCACTATCCTAGGTACATTTTTGACGGATTTATTACCCAAAATTTCCAATCTGACAAATCGTACATGAAACCAGGTACGATGCGGTTGTTATGACCATTTATATCAATATCATCGGCATACGCCAACAATTGTACACTCTTGTAGAAGACTGTATCTGATCTGTTTAGATCTGCAGCTCGTATTATTTTATCCAGCATCAAATTGAAGAAATCACACGATAAAAGTCACATTGTCTGAATTTCAATTGTCAATTGTGACTGAGTTTCTGGTATTATCAGGGTCAGTTTACATAGCCGTTTGAGTTTTGTAGGGATATCAAATTCAGATATAGCGGCGTAGAGGCAGTTCCTTATCGTGCAGTCGAAGGTAGCTTTAAAATCGATGAAAAGGTGGTGTGTATCGATTATTTTCCCTTGGGTCTACTCCAAGATTTGGCACCTGTTGAATAATTAATTTTGAATTTAACAGCACTTTACGTCCATTTTTCCTCATCTGTTAGTCGATTTTTTGTCATTCTTATAATACGTTTCATTAATTCTATGTACATTGTTTTTGAGTTCATTTAGTTACCTCCCGAGCAACTTCCATTCGCCTATGCTTCTGTTCAAAATTTAAAAATTCTTGAAAATTTGGAGCAAATTTCATGATATGATCCATTTAATATGCCAACGTCATCATCTTTTACTGTTTCAACATTTTCATCGGTTGCTAATGTGCTGAGACGTGCAGAACGTTCGTTATCTTCAGCGTCTTCACGGCCTTCTTGGAAACGCCTTCCTGGAAACTACTCGTAAACTCTTGTTTTACTCATTGTATACTCTCCACTCTCTCATAGTATACTCTGCACTCTCGCGAAATTTAAAAGTTTTCGTTATTTTTTTAACAAAACTTGTGCTTTTTTGTTCAATAAATGAACAGCGTTTCAAAAACTTATATGCTATTAGTTTTTCGAAGATTAAGTTGAAGTTCCGGTTAGCATTCGATTAAATACCTTGAAACCTGATCCCGGAAACATTTAAAAATGTTATTAAATGCTGTCCACAGGTGACAAAACATCTTAATATTTCGCGATTTAATTCTACTTCATCGTTTCACGTCTTCTGTTAAAATGAACTCTTGAGAGCCATTTTCCATCAACTCTTGAGAGCCTTTCCGACTGTAAAGAAGGTAGTTTTCTTTGTTTAAATTGTATAAAAAAACTAAATAGGCCAACAAGGTGCATAAGATATACGAATGTAACTCTCTCTCCCCTTCTCTCTCTTCCTCCTTCTCTCCCGCTTTCTCTTTCTCTCCCGTTCTATCTCCCTTTCTTTTTCTCCCTTCTGTCTTTACCGGCACATTCCATCCTCTCAACTTCTGTTCGTTTTTCTCGATCACACTTTTCACAACGCTTTCGTAACATATTTCTCAACTCCAGTACCCGTATAGAGGTTATACTACTCCAAACTATGCGTGATTTTAATTGTGTGTTTAAAATATTGGAATTGTATTTCGGAAACATTTCGCTGTATCCACCGAAAATATTTTTTTTTTAGCATGTTTTTATAATACTAAACTTTATGGTTTCCAATAAATATTATTTTTGACAAAAAGTCAAAGTTTCATTCACCATTAAATGTATATGAAATAACACACAAAAACAGTCACATTTTGATTAGAAGAAGATTTCGGGAGGGAAATTTTTTATTGGTAGTTAACTAGAATCCAACTGGTTTACATTTGTGCACTAACTGGTTCGTCCTCTATCCATTTCCCATGTAAGCAACTGGTATTTTCAACACGGTGATGCCTTACATCATACATAAGTATGAGTTGAAATATGAATTGAATTCAACAAATATAAAACTGAAAATAAAAATAAAAATTACTAGCGAACTACTATACAAATAATGAACTGGTATTGCTTCTTACTATTTGATACCAGTATTTATCTAATCTACTCCTTTCACAGCAGGGATGTGGTGAGCTCCGCAACAGCTTTTACTTCTACCATTTTTCTTTGTTGTAAAAAATATATATATACAGTTCATAAAAATAAAAAAAAACATATATGTACATATATATACCTACATATAAAACTGAAAAGACTAGAAGCTTTCGAATAACAAAAATATGAATTTTAGAGAAACAAAAATAGTTTTTTTTTTAAATATTTTCCTCGTTTTCCCATAATTAACAGCTATTATCAAGTCTTGATCGTAATCACTTATTATTTTCATTTATTCAAAAGCACAACCCGTTATTTTCCCTAATGCATTTGAACTATATAAATTAGCATATATATATATATGTATGTACACATTTAAAACCTCCTATTTTCGAGGTCAAACAGCAATATTCGATGACGTTCGTCTGCTCTTGGTATATGGTCACGTTTTTGACGCGTACATTGGCCTTCATTGCACCGCTCGAGCGCCACATGAGACTGACACATTTTATAGCAATCTATATACATATGTATGTTGCTATGTTTGCGTGTAAATAAGTACATATGTTTGTATAATTACAAATCCCCTGCAAACAATGCGAGTACTCCATGCAAGCGTGAAATAGATACTCAACGAAGACAATAGAGTACTCCAAAACTTACCACAATCCATACAAAAAATATGGTCCAGGGCTGGATCATATACTCCAGCTCTGCATTCTGCATAACATTTGAGTACTCCTTGAAGTAGAGATTACATTATGGTGTACCTGCGAAAAATAACTTTCGAATACATATTTTTTAGTTTCGAATACCATCTGTTTTGGTGAAAAGTTAGTAAAACATACATTTTTATATGAATTTACATTAATATTGATAACTTATTGTTAATAAAAGTATAATATTTTTCAGTTTCCACATTTATTCTATGTATTTTCACTGATATAGTTTAAATTCTTCACGTCCTTTGCGTACCAGCTGAAGCTCACCAGCAAAGCGAAACTGACTCAGTTTCATTTCCACACATTTTCTGTATACGAGTATAAAACTTATTGAGAAATTGTTGTTGTTGTTATTGTAGCCGCAGAAAATTCTCCAAATGGGGCTTCGGGCAACATTGCGGGAGTGACAGTCGTTGGCCGCATAAAAATCCGCGTCATTCCGGTATAAAGACCCGACTGTCGCGGGAATTATGGATTTAAGTCGAGTCGAGTCGAGTCTCGCTGCATTTATTTGAGTTTCATTTCAGTGAAATGATATTTAAACCATTATTTTGAAACTAGTATTTTATTAATTCTATTACTCTACTGCTCACTACGCACTCCAGCAGGGTATTAACTTGGGGTTTAGCTTTTTGTTATTGTATTTGTTTCTCGCTATTCGCAGCAATATACATACATATATAAATAAGGATGTGTTTTCGACGGGTGAACATACTAAAGTGAATTGATTTTTGTTCTTTATTGTCATTGTTGTTGTCTGGTATGAATGCTAAAATGTGAACACAACGGCTTTTATTCTGATTATTATCTGTAAAAATATTGCTAATTAAATGTAATGCTGTGCCTCGCATATAACTGAAAGATTAAACGTGCGAGTGTGACCCATTTTCCGGACCCAACTCATGTGACTTGTACATCTTTATGTATGAATGCGACAGCACACGCACGCACATAACAGATAAAAGCCATATTGGTTGCTATGTGTGTGTAACGGCGTGCATAGGTGGACAACACGTGAGCAGCACTCATCGGAAATACGCATTTATCTCTGACTTTATGTGACACAGATTTCTAGAAAACAAATTCTCTGTAATAAGTTTTTAAGTAAAATTGAATAGATATTTTTACTCTTCGTTTTGCAGTTATAAATTCAATTAAATTTAATTCAATTCAAATAAAATAAAATAAATGAGAGTGAAAAAAAAAATTAAAATAAAAACTAAAACAAAAAAAAACAATGAAAAAAATTCAAAAAAAAAAATGAAAAAAAGATAGAAAATTAAAATAAAATAAAATAAAAAAATAAATAAATAAAAATATTTGAAAAAAAAAATCAAAATAAAGTAAAAAAAAAATAAATAAAAAAAAAACAAAATATAAAATAAAAAAATTAAAAAAAAAAAAATTAAAAAAATTATAATATTAATATAAAATAAAATGAAAAGAAAAAATAAAATGCAAAAAAAATGAAAGAAAAAAAAATTAGTTGAAATATATATATATATAATATATAAAGAAAAAAAAAAAAAAAAAATCAAATGATATAAAAAAAAAAAAAATAAAATAATAAAAAAAAAATAAAAATAAAATAAAATAAAAAAAGACAAAAAATAAGAATAAAAAAATAAAATAAATAAATAAAAAATAAAATAATATAAAATGAAAAAAAGGAAGAAGAAATTGAAAAAATAAGCAAAAAAAATGCTATATATATATATATATATTTCACTGTATATATACATATATATTTCACTGTATAGATTTCATTGAAATATGATTTCTTGTATAAGCAATTTTTTCTTATAAATACGTACACAACAAAAATTTTATTACATACCATAAGTACATGTTCCCATGTAGGTTTTTGAATTTTACCTTAAATGCTAAATTTTCTATGGTTTTCTCTTCTACTTCTAGCATCTACCACATCAAATACATCAGCATTACGGCTACGTGGCACGCTCAATACGAACACTGCAGACAAATCTCAGGCGGATTCCATGCGCATTGATCGACTAGATTTGGAAACTGGACAACATATAATATCTGAGGATTTAGTATCCTCATCTACTATGGGGCCGGAATTGGTGCGTGCATTAATAGCCGATCAAATGGAAATGGAGATGGGTATCGCGGACAGTGATATACCCGATGAAGAAGACTACGAAGTACATTCCATAACTAGCGGTGCGCACTACTGCAATAACCACGATGACAACAACACTATCAAAAACAACAGAAAACACCTTATGCATTGCAGAATAAAAGCTACATTTCCATTGAGCGATAAAAAGATGAATGAAAACAATGACAAATTGAATTATGATCAACATAAAAGAGCACAACATTACTGCAGTGCTGACGAGGATACTGTTAATGAAGCCAACACATATAAGAGTATGTGTGAGTTGAAGAAAACCGAAGGACTGCTATCAATTGCATTGAAGACGATCAAATTGGTGAAACGCAATCAAATGTTACAACGACGTTTGGCGCAGCTGCAACTTGAAACGACAGAATTCATTGAATCGGTTATGGCAAATCCAGAAAACCGACATTTTCGCAATAATACGTCGCCGCCAGCATCATCAATATCAGCGCCGTCAACGCCAGCATCGCCATTATCAGCGGCGTCATCATCATCATCATCATTAGCACTGCAATGCAATGAAAATGCTGCAGAGGCATAAACTGCCAAGTCGAAAGTCAAGAAGAAGGTTCATTGTTACGGCAAGATGTTGCTTACTGCCTCACCATTGTTGGTGTATATCCATGATTGAGCGACATGTTGGCCATCTCTAAAGTTGCGAAGCACAATTCAACTATTATTTATTAACGTATACATAAATATAAACTTAGTCATACATACATACATACGCGCACATTATTTGAGTGCTTTGCTAGCAATTTAGCGCATACATTCATATGTATATACATATTTCTTAACTTAAAATAATCACTAGAGTTGTTTGCATTGCATACTTGCAGGCGTACCTCAAATTCATGCTAAAAATGTGATAAACAGCAAAAATTAATATAACAGTAATTAAATACACCACAGCGCTAACGCTATTTATTAATCAATTTAATCCACGTACGATATATATAAAAATTTAATTTAATAATCATAAATATTAATTATATTTAGGTATATATAGAAATTTAAAATAACAAAATGCATAGAACTGAAATCCTGGTGTTTGCTTACAATCAAACATGCATAATCCTATGACGCAGCAATAAGCAAAAATATATGTATTTTTAAAAAACAACTACAGTTACATTCTTTAGCAATGAAATCATCTAGTCACAACTTGTATTCTGCTATTACGGTTTCCAAAGCGCAAAGGTGTGAGAGAAAGCACGTTACAAAAGCGAACAATCATTGCCAACCCTGGAAAATATCTTAAAATCTAATATTCATATAAAAAATTACAAAAAATTAAAATAAATAAAAAAACGGGATAAAAAATAAAAATATAAAAATAATACACAATAATATAAAATAAAATAAATAAAGTAAAATAAAATAAATAAAGTAAAATAAAATAAAATGAAATGAAATGAAATGAATTGAAATGAAATGAAAAGAAATGAAATGAAATAAAATGAAATGAAATGAAATGAAAAGAAATGAAATGAAATGAAATGAAATAAAATGAAATGAAATGAAATGAAATGAAATGAAATGAAATGAAATGAAATGAAATGAAATGAAATGAAATGAAATGAAATGAAATGAAATGAAATGAAATGAAATGAAATAAAATAAAATGAATTGAAATGAAATGAAATGAAATGAAATAAAATAAAATAAAATAAAATAAAATA